>LTAE01015473.1:0-10326 GCA_001647135.1 Pontederia paniculata
ATATATTATTATCTCCCTTGCATGATTACCTAAATGGATTCAAAACCCTAAAACATTTCTCTCCTACATTTAGTCTCATCTTAATATTTAGTTGTTTACTTCTTCCATTCTCATCTTCTTTAGGATAATTGATAGTTTAGTATTTTCTATCCTAATCCTAATCGTCTAGATAACGACTTGAGACTATAATTCTAGTATTTGGCCGCTTCCTCGTGGGATCGATATTTATTACTACAACAAGGCCCCGTGCGCTTGCGGGAGGCTTGTCATCATCTTAGAACCTTGTGTTCCTTCCTATCCATTAGAGTCATGTCACCTGTTAAGAAAACCTCTAAGAGACATATACTCGTAAAAAGAGCACAAAATGAAGAACAAGTAGATGAATCATCTTCTTCCGTTCCACAAAAACCTGTTGAGACAACCGAACCTCTTTTCAATGAGAGTCAAACCACAGACAACCCCTCTTCAACTGGCCTTGATTTCGTTTCCTGTTGGTATATCAGTGAGTTGGTTCACAATCAATTCTTAACCCTTTTTGACGAATATCGATTAGTTGAACCATATCACTTTATTGATTGGGAAAGTCTTCAACTTTCCGGTTTAAAAGAAACTTTTGAGCAGTGCGACTGAGTTACATTCCTTGACCTTGATCAACCAGTCCACCCCCATGTCGTAAAACACTTCTATGCCAACCTCACCTATGATGATACACACCAGGAAATTAAGTCCTATGTAAATGGCAAAAACTTCTCCATCACTGAGTCAAAGTTAAATGAAATTCTAGAAACTCATAGTTTCCCACATATTAAACTTGCTCCAATGCATTGGCCATACACCACCTACACTGAAAATCAAGCTGCACTAGCGATGAGTGGAGGACATGTCGACACCTTTATTCAAGGATCTTTCCATAAGTATCTCTCCCCTGTTATGAAAGTTGTCAATCACATAATCACTCATGTAGTCCTTTCTAGAGATGATCACTACATAGGAGTGAATCTCCTTGATCTTGCTGTTGTCGCACATCTTGTAGACCCTGCAGCCCCTAGAATTTCACTAGGAAATTTGGTCATGTATCAAATAATTAAAACCAAAGAGAAAGTTCATTCTAAGTGGACCAAGGGTGCTCGCCTATATTTTGGAAACCTTATCATGACTCACAATGTCCTTAGGTCTAAGTTTGATGCAAATGAAGATGTCCTTCACCCCACCAAAAATGACAAGATCTCTTTCACTACCCTGACCAGAAAGGGACTCACCAAGGAATCTTCTCAAACCACTGACTTTCCCTCTACTTCTGAGTACCAGGACAGTATGTGTCAGTCATATGAACCTCCAAGAGATCCTTCTAGAGCTGCAACTCCCCTCGTGAAACACACTCAGTCACTTAAAAATCCTTCCACTGCAGCTTGCACTTCCTCATTCTTAGTTGCACGACCTCCCAATAGAGCAGACTGGACTACCTTGTGCACCAAAGTGGATATCATGTCAACTCAGCTCACCACCATGTCCACTCAACTGACTCAAGCTCTGGAGCTGTTGAAGAAAGTTGAAGATGAGCAGTTTGAGACTCGTGAAATCGACAAATTCCTTGCCTGTTTTCATAATCAGGCTTGTGGGCATTGGGCGGCCATGGATGGGTTCATGAGAGCAACTGGCTATGATCCTGATGCACATCCTCCTTTTGATAATTCCAAAGGGGAGAGAACAATCAAAGGAGTGAACCTGCACCCGAGCCCATTGTAGAAGAACCAACACCAGCAGAAGAGAGGCTTGAACCCGATGAAGAAGGTGGCTCTAGAGGAGGAAAACAGGGAAGAAGCTCCTGAAGAAGAAGCTCGGGGTAAGGATCGAGGAGAAATTCAAGGATAAGAAAATGAACCTGCTGATAGAGAGGACATTGTTTATCAAGACATTGATCTTCAAAGTGCAGGAACTGACCAAGAAAGAAACTCTACACAAGAGGAAGAAGCTGGCCAGACAAACATTGAAGTACTAGTTGAACAAGCAATCATTGAGATACAAAGTGGCCAGGTTACTACTGAAGCAACAACTGTGAGAGATGGAATAGAGGATGAGTTTCAAGACTTGTTTGCTGAGCAAGATGAAGGAATCAACATTTTTACAGAAGAAGCAGTGAGCAAGATACTAGAAGAAACAACAAAGATTACTAAGGATATAGCTGGGGTGTCAACAAACTCTTCTCCTGAAAAGAAGTTTGGTAAAAGCTTTAAGAGGAAGAAGAAAGATAAGGACCAAGAGAAATAAACAGATAGACAAATTCTGTGTTGTAAACAAGTCATGTGTCTGAAAAACACTTTGAGTCTGAATGATTGTAATGAATGATATTTTTCTTTGTATGACATTTTGTTTTTCAGAAATGAAATGAACATGTTTGTGAATTCTGTCTTACAAAGATATTTTTTTTCTAAAGTATGCTTCCCAATGAAAAGTGCTAAATAAACTACAAAGTATCTGTGAGTTACATACCTTGAATATATGCTTGAGTTAAGGGGGAGAATTATCTGAAAATAAGAGATATGTGATTAAGGGAGAGCATCTTTGGTTAGTTGAATTTCTGTATGATTTTTCTGTTTTATAACTAACCCTAAGTTCACTCCTCATAAATTTGTAATCATCAAAAAAGGAGAGATTGCTGAATCTAGAATTTCGAGATTGTTTTGATGATCAGAAATTTATAGGAACCTTAATTTGTACTAATGAACTTGTTGATTTCATGAAAGACATGATTTTTATGTTCAGTAAGTGATATGTTGACTGAAGTTGAAGAACGAATGACCTAAGCACAAAGAAGACATAAAGGAAAAATCCTAAGTGTGCAGCGATCGTCCAAACGATGTGAAATGGTCGACCGATGTGAAGAACAAAGACCAAAGAAATAGAGCCAAGTACTGAGTGGTCGACCGAGGATGAGAGAACGGACGACCGAAGATGAAGTTGAACAGGAAAGGTCGCCCGATGAAGATTGGTGGGTGACCGAAGGTTCTAAGTCAATAGTACAGAGGTTGAAGAACGGGCACTCCAAGGTGAAGAGGACGTCCTATGTTTAAGATTAGTCGATGCTGATACGACTAAGGAAGGAAAGGTCATCCGAGAGTTTTAGAATTAAAACAGTGGACGACCGGAAGAATGTCAGTATTGGAGAAAGGACATCCGTGGGCTTTTGAGTTAAAGCGGAGGACAACAAAGTAATTATAGAAGAATGAAAGGTCGACCGAAGGTGAAGAGCGGACGACTGATAGATTTCAGACGATGATAAATGGCATCTGAGAGCCTTGGAGGTAAGGCAAGTGGGCGACCGGAAGAATGTATGAGCTGGGTCGAAGTTATGAGCGGACGTCCGAAGGACCAGCGGACGACTGATGAAGTTCATACGTAGACAAACGGTCGTCCGAGAGCTGATGAGACAAAGCAGTGGTCGACGAGTATATCTGACAAGATGAAGTAAAGGACGTCCAAAAAATCTGAGTGTTGTTAGAGGACGTCCAAAGAATCTGAGTGTTGTTAGAGGACGTCCAAAGTATGTCAGAAGAATGAAGCGGACATCCGAGGATCTCAATGGAGAATGAGCGGACGACTGAAGTACTGAGTAAAGAAACAAGCGAACGTCCGAGGATCTCAGTGGAGAATGAGCGGATGCCCGAAGTACTCAGAGAAGAGAGAAAGGACGTCCGAGGAATTAAGAGAGAATCTGCAGACGACCAAAGAAGTGTCGAAGAAATTAGTACAAGTCAAGTCGGGTGACCGAAGGTGAGTAGCAGATGACCTAGGTAGCTTGACAGAGGACTTCAACTGAAGAAGCGGACGTCCGAGGGATTGGTGTGCAATCAGCGAACGACAAGAGAAGAGTTGAAGAAATTAGCACAAGTCAAGATCGGGCGACTAAAGGAGTGATGGGTGACCGAAAGAGCTTGACGTAGGAACAAAGGCTTAGGGCTCAGAACTGCAGACGTCCGAAGGTGAACGATGAACAACCGGAGCACCAGACTACAGTTCAATTGAAGACTTCACGAGAGCAGCGATCGATCGAAGCAAAGGAAGCAAATGACCGAGGGGTAGTGAAGGGTACTGTACTTGCATTAACGACTAGTTTTCTGAGAGAGAGATTAGGTAGTTAGTGTAGAGTATAAATTGTAATCCCAAGAGTCTTGGAAAGTAACATTGGCAAAAATTGTTTAGTGAACCTGAGAGCTTGAGTGAAAAACCTTAGTTCCTCCTTCTGAGATTTCGAGTGTCGAATCCAGAATAGAAAGATGTTAAAGTGTGCGTTCAAGATTGAACAATTGTAAGAGGTTGTGTCCTTGTCCTCGAGATAAAGAAAGGAGAAGAAGAAGGTGTAAGGGAGCCTTCGCCCTAGAAGGAGTTTAGTGATCTCCGGAGGTCTCGAGCTCGAGAAGACCGGAGCGGGGACGTACGCCAAGAGTTTGGCTGAACCTCATCAACAAACCTGTGTTTGTTTGTCTCTCTTCTTTATTTGCATTTGAATTTGTGTGCTTCCACTAAGATAACTAATTTAGATAGCTGAACTTTTTAATACACCAATTCACCCCCTCTTGGTGTCATCTAGATCCTACACCTTCAAGACGCGGACCGTATTCCCCAAGATGACAACGGTAGCTAGCCATCCTAAATACCAAAATTGGCCGTGTCATTCTGATTCAGACCATGTTGATCGATCAGTTCAGACACAAATCGGGATGCGGGCTGATTAACTTGAGTCAGATGCATCAACATTTAAATGGGAAATGACTCAACACGGACTGATGCGAAAAATCCATTACAGGCAAATACATGCTAGCAAGTGCACTAGTCGTTCAAGTAATAAAGTTTATAGGGTATAGTGTCGTCGATCCCGGGAGGAATTGGAGGTTAACTATCTAACTCGAGAGGTTAATAGGAGATAACATAGGTTTCAAGATTGGTATTTCAGAGAACCAACAAAATTAAAATGATTATTAACAGTGAAAATGGATGATGTCTAGGACCTGGACGATATTAAGATTAGGATGAACACTTGGAACTCCCTACACAAATCATAAATCATGTGACAACAAAACTCTTGTATCTTCATATTGTTAGAGGCACTTAAGTTATAAATTATCTTAACATGTAATCAACTATCTAATAAATAATCTAGAGAACACCCCTTAGCGGATCTATTCTCAGAAAATTAACACAAGATGCAATAAGATGTTTCCCTAGACTATCAAATCACCCTTAACGGGTTGACCTAACAGACCACAAACTACAAAGTCCTTAATGAATCAGAGCAGCAGGACATGAATTGCATATATAATTGACCACACTTCACAATTAGTGATCAACAAATCACATTTAGAATTCTCAGGGAATCATGTTCATGACGAAACAATTTAAAATAAAAATTCTAAAAACTATACATGTTCTCAAGTCTCAATCATATAAAGATGAAAACTATTATAGAAAATATAATGAATAAATTATCTTTAAAACATCAAATAATTCTCTCCAACAAAGATAAACAAAAAGGTTACTCTTCTAGATGACGAACATGCGTTGGGCAATCTTCTTAACGAGTGAATTGGTCCCAACTCCTCTTCGACAACCCTTCGAAATAGTCCTTCATTCTTGCCGTTCTTGCTCTGCTTGATGGCTCCTAGAAAGTCTTCTCAGGTTGTACATGAAGTCTTAATATATCACTTTCTCCAGATTAGGGTTTCCTAGAGTTGGAGGTGATACAACCACTTGTGTGTGAGCCTTCCAGTTAAATCTGTCTCCCGATTAATGGTTTTATTGAAAATTCCATAAAAAAGGGTTCCAAATCTTCAGAAGTATCTTGCAATCAAATCTCTAAAGCCTCAGTTCAAATAGGAATTTTTTTGGTCATCAAATTATATCAAAATCCCATAGATATTCATTTCCATCAGTCTCTCACGGCCCATGACAAGATATCACAGCCCGTAAGTTAGATTTCCTTCATAACGGCTTAAGTGATTACGGTAAATAAAGAGTTTTCACATTCCCAAACTTGAGCGTTGAACAAGTTGATCCTATTGTTATTTCTTTGTCCTACAGTCCGTAACATATCTCACGACCCCTAATGATTAACTCAGTTGTTGATGTTCGCCATTGTACAAGCCGTAATACTTTGTCACACTCTTTGAATTGTAATGTAACATACCCGGCTTATAAGTGAGGCCCACAATGGCATATTTGAAAAAAATTAAATTAACAGGGGCTGGTTCGTCTTTTTGCAGGGCAGAAAAAAATAAAAAGGGTTTCTGATCAGCCGCTGTGATCGCGACATGTGTCCTTTGGATGCATATATAACCCCTAACCTCTCTGCACTGTAGCTGCTACAGTGCATCTCCCTCCCTCTCATGTTCTTCTCTTCATCCGGTTGACGCAGCAGCCAGGGCAGCACCGCGAGGCGACTCCGGCGGCCAGTCGACAATCGGAAGGTAAGTTTACTCTCTCCTCGTTGACGTGAACCCAAGGATATGGTCTGATTTGGTTGTTTGCGCGCGTGTGCAGCTTGGGAGGGCAGATTTCGTCGGTGAGCGAGGAAAGAATCCGGCGATTTCCGAACGTGCTTCATGGCTGATTTTCCCTGGTGAGTTAGCCTAGAGTTTTGTTGAGTTTTTGTGTCATGATTTCCTTCGGATTTGAGGCATGTGATTTATCTGTGATGTAGTCGTTTTCTCGCCTCTATGGATTCCGGCGTCGGAGAGGTTAGATGTGTTTCACGGCTGGTCACTTCTCGGTAAGTTTAGGTTGCGGTTTAATCGGTTTGTGATGTGATTCCATCAGGTTTTAATGATTGATTTTGTTGCTGTTTTTTTGGTGATATCGCAGCCCCATTTTCTTAGATGTTCTTGCGGGATCCACCGGCATCGCAACAATCGGGCGACTAATCCAACGGTGAGTAATTCAAATTTCTCATGTGCGGATTTAACTTGATTTCAGGTGCTGATTTCCCTTTCTACATGGCACCTCCATTTCTGTCATACACGAGACACTGGAGCCGAGAGGGAATCGAACACGCATTTACTTTTCTTCTTCTCGGTGAGCACTCAACGAACTGGATTTAAATACGTAGTATTATCGTATTAATGTGGAGAGTGATACCTATATTGTATATGGGTGTGTTAGGTTTCATTTGCTGCCATTATTACACGTTGTCGGACCTGCGGAGCCTTCAGATTCTGAGGTGTTCTAGAGCTGTTTGAGGAGAGTTAGAGGATGTACCAAAATTATTATAGCAGTTAATTAGGATTTAAATGCATGCCGATTTCAATGTGTACATGTGCTGATTTTTAGATTCGAGACGACGCTCGCGACACATTGGATTCCGACGAATTGCGAGCTGTCCTAGGTGAGTTCTAGGGTTATTCAAAATATTTTATGATAATGATTAGGGATTAGGTACTAGGTGATTTCTAAGATTTTATACGCTAGCTGATTTCGATGTAATTGTGTGTTGTTTTCTTTTCAGTTTCGAGTATGTGATGTAGCCGAAATCTATTAGGGACTGATTTGCTTTCGTGTTGGACACGGTGAGTTTCATGGTTTAATAATCATATGTTCTAGGGCTGATATGAGGTTGATAAGAAAGGTAACATGGCTGATTTGTTGTGTGTAGGGACTTCACTTGTTACTCGAGGTTCTCATGTTTCAACTCGAGGTGTTTGCGACTCCATTGTCACGCGGTGAGTCGATTTATGGGTCATATGTGAGATTGTGCTGATTTTTTTATAAATAAACACATATGTATGTGTAACTCTCAAATTATTTGATATGTAGTGCACACTCGCATTACTTGAGAGTTAGAGCTCACGTGATCCGCAGACACATAGTATCACTCCACATTGTACGTGGTGAGTCATAATTAGAAGTTTCTAATATAAAAGTGATAAGTCACAGTTACAAGTTCTAATATAAATGTTAGTGCCTAGAAAGGTGTACTAGATTTAAATATGATACGTAGTTAGGGATTTTATGACATTCATTTAGTCATTATGTTTGGTATGGTTAAAAATTAGATTTAAAAATGATTCTTATGACAAGTAGTCAGAATTAGCATAGGTTAATGTTAAATTGAGAAAAGTAAGTAGAATAGGATACTTTGTTACATAATCATTCATTAGTCATAATAAATAAATAATTAAGGTCAATTCGAGTTATTAGATGAAAGTAACAAGTAAATAGGAAAGTATCTCTTAGTTAGAGTAAAAATGACAGGAGTATCATTTAAAGTCGTAGAGTATCAGAAATGAGTTTAATAAAGCACTTATGAAACTTATCGTTAGGTTCTTGATGTGATTGATTTGGATTCGGACGCGTTGGGTATTACGAGGCCACACGATATCGATGTGAGTGGAATTATCACAATCACATTAAGTATGCTCTAGTAGCAGTCTATAGTCTTACGCCGAGGTAAGACACCTTTTCGGGATGGATTATTGCATCCATGTGTATGTCTTGCATCATATGAAATGAATGAGTGTGTGCCATGCTTTAAATTAATTATCTCATGCTTAGATTCATGAAAATGTGGCACTTGTTCCTTTTGTGGACTTATCGATGTTTTTATGATGTCTTCTCAGATTTTCGAGTTTTGCGGGATTTGATGATTCTCCCTAGATTAGTATCCTTTACGAGATGATCTTTTATGAAATGCATGTGCATTCATACATATATGACATGTCATGATAAAAGCCGTCTTGTGGCGTGATTTTTGCATAGCATCAGAGAATGATCAACTCCGCGTAGGTGCGACAACTATTAAGTCATGTACATAGCGGCAACGATTAAATCCTTGGCATACTACTGCTTCCCTAGGTGGATGACGTCGATGAAGGTAAACTATTAAGNATAGTCGGGGTTGGTAGTCACAAGTTATGGTATCAGAGCCTAGACATTAGGTCCAATTCACGGAGTGTGGGTAGTGTTTGGGTAGTGTAATATTTTGTTCTTTTTTTGTTATGCCTTATATGAAAGCATGTTATTGCTATATTTTGCATTTTGATTTGTAGAATCCAAATGTGATTTCCTTGCTATATTATGCTTTATGCAATTGATATCATGTGGTAGCATAGTTTACCCTATTTTTTTAGAATGCAACATGATGACATGGAAACTTAGGACACTAGTGTCTTTAGAGATTATTATCCTTGACACGTACCTAGGTGAAAAACATTATTGTTATGTTTGATAATGATTATGGCATGCTTAGGTGTTAGTTAGTTAGAAACTAACGCTATCTATTTTATGCAGCATGGCTCCATCGACGCGCGAGCGAGACTGCACTGAAGCGAGTGGACTCGGGGGATATGACATTGCTAGTAGTGCACGGCCTCGAGCCCGAGCAGCACCGATCATTGAGGAGCCAGATTCATCACCAACAGCTGATACTGAGGAGCTCCCAGGCAGTGTGGATCATTTGGTCTGTGGGTGAAGCGGGTTGGATGAGTTTAGGGGCGAAAAGGACCCCGCAGGGGATGAGAAGTGGATGAAGAGCCTGAAGCGTATCTTCAAGATGATAAACCTAGATGATATGAAGAAGATGTCATGCGTTGAGTTTCTGCTGACAGATAACACATTGAACTGGTGGGACAAGAGATCCGAGAGTCATGACACAACATGGTCCTGGACTGACTTTAGGGAGGATTTATTGAGTTGTTTTAGCCCTGTGACTCATCGCCAGTCGCAGAAGAGAGACTTATATCATCTACATCAGGGCGAGGATTCTGTGGCGGTGTTTGCCGCCAAGTTTGAGAGTTTGTGCACTTATATTGCCGGCTTGGCATAGTCAAACGAGGATAAGAAGATAGCTTATAGCCTTCTATATCCGTGACCAGATGGGTGTAGTTGAGTACCCTATGTACACAGATGCAAAGAATGCCGTGATGAAGGCAGTGCGCTTGATCGAGGAGCGCAGACGTGTTGCCAACAGGAGTGGGAAGAGGACTCCGAGCAAGGGGCATCAGACTCCTAACCCCAAGAGGGGCAGACATGACGTGCAGCCACGACCACTGCGCAAGATACTTGGACTGTAGGATCACTTGGCACCAAGAGGGAGGGGGGTGAATTGGTGTAATAAAATCTTTAAATCGATTTCACAAAATATACGCGAAAGCTCAAATCGATTTATCGGAAAACTCAAATCCAAAAGCCTTTTATCATGAATAAGCACAATAGTGATATAAAGTGAGAATGCACGGTAATAAGCAAAGAGAGTAAGAGAGAAATGCAAACTCAAGACAAAGAAATTGTTGACGAGGTTCGGCCCCAACTTGGCTTACGTCCCCGCTCCGACTTCTCGAC
>LTAE01015474.1:0-10324 GCA_001647135.1 Pontederia paniculata
CACCTATTCCGGTTAGGGCTTGAACCTCTAGTATGAAGCCCCATAACCGTGAAAGCTTGACTGAGGAAGAGTAGTAATAGAAGCGCGAAAGCGAAGTGTCCTAGTGGTTCTACACCGAAAGTACTCGACGATTGCCGTATACTTGCGGTAATAAGAGTGTGCATAGGTTTATAAATAGTAAAATTTGAAGTGAAGAACATCTTTATACAGAAGATCGATCCTGGTTAACCCCCTAACTTGTGGTCATTTTCTATTCTACCCCACACTTCGCATCAAAATCCAATCAGAAAACCGAAGCCGACATATCATGACATTAGTTCAAAAGATCATCACATCATCAACATAATCAATCAAGTGAACTAAAGAAATGAATATAATGAACCACAACGATGTGGTATTGCTCTAGGTTTATGGAAAGTCCACTCACCTCGGATACATTCGACCTCACCGAGTCATCCGCGTCCGAGTAAACCTAAGGATAAAGGCGTCGGCAGTGTCATCACATAATCAGATTGGACCTCTAGCACTACTCCTCTTCTCTATTTCCGACATCGCACATGATCGAGAATCTCGACTGCCATCATAATTTCCTTTCTTAATCCTTTTCTTTTCATCATTATAGAAATTATATTTCTAATGACTTATATATATATATATATATATGTATATATATATATATAACATATGTACATATTTATAATAACTCAACTACTGATTATATTATTCCATGCAAGGGATTTATTGCATATACTCTACCACAATTATAATCATATGTAAGCACTTATAATCTGCTACCCGGTCAAAATATATAATACTTTAGAAATTAACATTCGATCAACCTTTATATATGCATATGCAACCTTGTATACAATCAGCATACTTAATTGCAGATTTTCCTAATTTAATTAGGCAAGTATCTAGTTGACTATTTACCATCGTTAGAATTAGAGGCTAATTATTAACTATCACTGTTAATTAACACATACATTGATTATTGCAGCTAGACCATCATAGCTTAGTTGAAGGGGGTGTTCGACTAATCGCTCACCTCTACAAAGATGATTACTCCGACGACTAGTTCAACACATCGTTGTTGCGTCTGCAGGGAACAAGGATGCGATGAAATAGCAATTGAACAATGTGATGGTGAATCGAACTAATAAATTAAACAAATGTTCACTGAAAGTACAGAGGCATGCTACTCTCTCGGATCATCCCTTCTACGATACACTATCGCAAGTCGACGCTGCCATATAGCAAGGAGAAGATCAAAGCTCATGACTACTCAAATCCATACATAGTTAGATAGCTCAATTTTCTCACTGCCGATCAATCGGATGCGTGCAGCCCTGTCGGTGAGCTCACACGAATCAAAGAGGGCAAAAACTGAAACATCATTGGAAATCCCCAATCAAATCCCATAAAAATGTAATCTCAGATGCACTAATCCGATGCATATGCTTACTCTAGGAATGACCAGGAAGAATCGATCTCGTTGGTCGCCGGATTTCCCCTTGAAGTCGCCGGATTTCTTCGCTCGCTCCAAGCCAACGCTGCTGCTCCTATTCTGAGCTATGCGCGGGCACACACCGACAAATCAGCACCCACCAACCTATTCTCGTCGTCGAGGTGGTCGCGACCGTACTTGTTGATGGTCGGATTGCTGCCGGAGATGATGGCAGTGAAAGGCGACGGCAAGTTCCTTTTTTTTTTCTTCTGTTCATGTTTTCTGCACGATGGGGAGGGAGAGAAGGAGACAACTGTTTTTTTTATATTATATATTTATTTTTTTCTTTGGGTTGGGCCTTTACAGGCTGGCTGAGTTAATACGCACACATCGGCCAGATTTTATCGTGCTTCTAAAGTCTCACACTGATCAGTACAAGTCACAGAGGGTCATACGTCGTTTAGGGTGTGCATGGCAGGGAATATTCCAGGAGGGAACGGGTTCAGCATGGGGTATTATTCTTGCCTAGCATTCTCCTGATACCCAGGTAACCCCGATTCAGATCTTGCCACAAATTTCACATGCTGTCATTACCATGGGTAATCTCTCCTTAATATTATGTCTACATGCTTCGACCTCTCCTGCTTTACGTATGGATTTGTGGAACTCTCTCTCTCTCTCTTTCTCAAACTTGGATGACATTCCTTGGATTTTGGTGGGTGATTTCAATTGTATTTTAAATCCGATTGATAAAAAAGGCGAAACTCCTTTTCGCCTTGTAAAGTCCTCCAAGTGTCTTGCATATTTAAGTGTGCGTCATGGTCTTATGGACCTAACCCCTTCTACTGGTTTCTTTATTTGGTGTAACAATAGAGCTGCTCTTGCGTGTATCATATGTAGGCTGGATAGTGTTTAATAAATAACCATTGGTTGCTAAAATTTTCGAATCTTATCCTGCATATCCTTGAACGATGTGCTTTAGACCATTCACCTGTTATTTTGATACAAACCACATTAAAAGGAAACCCAAAACTTTCAAGTATGAACACTTCTAGTTCAATTATCAAGAATCACATAATATTGTTAACACTGAATGGAACAAGGCCAAATGTCCTAATCCAAATCATACAATTCAAAAGGCCTTAAGGGCAATTAAGGACAAAACCTTACATTGGATTGTAACAGTCTAGGTAGGTTGAAAAATAGGCTACAAGTTGTAAAGTTTAGCATTCAAAAGCTAGATGAAAAATACCTTACCTCGACTCTAAACGACTTAGAAGTAAAAACACTTAGATCGTTATACAACCAACATGTAAACCTCCTTGGACGAAATAAACATCAAGTGGTGGAGTAAATCCCAAGTAAACTAGTTACAACAGGGTGACAAAAATACTTCCTTTTTTCATCTATCTACCATAGTCAGACACAAGAGAAATCAAATTACATCCATCCCTAATGCCCTTGGAAATCGGATCGCAGAGAAAAACTCTATCAGGGAAACCTTTGTAAATCATTATAGAAATTTGTGGCTTTCTGACCCCTTACCATTTATTCCATTAGATGACTGGCCAACACTCCCATTCATCTCCTATTAGTGGAAAAAATCAACTCATAGCTCTTGTTACTAAAAAAGAAATTAAGGATTGTCTATGGACTATGCCCTCTGGTAAGGCCCCTGGGCCTGGTGGATACACTACTGAATTCTTTAAGCAATATTGGGAACTTTAGGCCAAGAGGTGGTTAACTTGATAAGAAATTTCTTTCGATATGGACTCATGCCTCAAGGTTGGGATCATACATCTCTTATTTTCATAAAAAATCCAACCCAAACTGGCTACTGATCACAGACCCATTGCATTATGTAACATCATGTATAGACTATTCGCAAAAATTCTAGCAATTAGACTAAAACCTACCATGGACAACATCATTGATCCCTCTCAATCATCTTTCATTGCTAAAAGGTCAATTCAATATAATATCCTCAACTTGCACAATTAATAAAATTTGGCCGCGGCAAACATTTTATTTTAAAAGTGGATATGGAGAAGACTTTTGATAAGTATTTGATGACAGAGAATTTACTCTACGTTTTCATATGCAAAGACTATACTTTATTCATGAATTCTGCATCAATTTATACATGTCGTCCCACATTTTTATGGCCGTTGCATCATTTGAAATTTCTTAGACATAAGTGCATATTTTCACTTCAAAAAACTCTTTTAAGTGAAGTTCTGAATGATTAATATCTTATTTCTCTTGCAGAAACTTAGCCGAGGCCAAATAACACTTGTGCTGGAAAACTAGACCTGGGGAAACTTGCACCTGTGTTCAAACCCTGACGCTGCTACCAGACAAAATACACAAAAGACAAAACATAACTGTCTATTGTTAAAAAATTCCTCTGCCATATTCCTAGGCATTTCTTGCAGGGCAAGGGACATGTGTCAAAAGGGTTAGGGAGGACCACCATGGTATAAAAGACACATGAAGATAACTTTACAAAGGGTTCTCACTTTCGATAGGAATGGATCCACCATTGGAGAGAGCTTGAAAGTTTTACCAGCTGAGGAGAGATCCAGAGTTGGTATTTTTTATATGGTTTATTTCAGATTTTAGTAAGGAGGTGGGTTTCA
Source organism: Pontederia paniculata (assembly GCA_001647135.1). Taxonomy (NCBI): domain Eukaryota; kingdom Viridiplantae; phylum Streptophyta; class Magnoliopsida; order Commelinales; family Pontederiaceae; genus Pontederia; species Pontederia paniculata. The sequence continues at coordinate 4,087 of LTAE01015474.1, forward strand.
CATCTGAGAGGAAAAAGGGCTACCGTCATTGCTAGGAGAAAAAAAGAACCAGAGGGAAGATTAAGGTTTCATGCTGGGATTTTGTGGAGTATCATCGGCTTTTGTTCTGTAATTCTTACTCGTGTTAATTTTCGATGAGAAACTCTTGTTTTGATATGTTTGTGATGTGTGTAATGGATGTTAGAGGCTAAACATTTAGGCTTGGACATGAGATGATTTGAGAATCTATTTGCTGTTTGAACTACTCCTTTAATGCATTAATGTTTCCATTTGACTTTCCAGTCTTCTTTTGTATAATGTCTTTTCTATATGTGCTGATTTTGATGTAATGAGTTACTTGTTATCTTATTTGATGTGAAAGGTTGAGACCGAGAGGGAGAACCTTATCATCGAGAAGAAATAATGTGTAGTTCATTCTTGTGCTATCTTTTAGTTGGATTGTTATTCACACCTATGTTGCAACCCTATCCCGAGAGGGAAGGATATATTGCAAGGGCTCTATAAGGAACCGAGAGGTGAGTAGAGTTTATGAGGTGTGAGTTTTATTTCAGCTACATGGGGTTGAGACCGAGAGGGAGAACCTCTTTGTCTAAGGGATTTGTATGAGGCCGAGAGGTTCCAACAAATACATAGAGTTGATTGGAGAGGGGTTATCCATAGCATCGAGAGATTGTGTGTGAGAAGACTCTAGGGATTTAAGTTCAAGACTTAACTACGAGAGTAGCTAGGCTTCTTATTTTGATATCTCAAGTCATCATTACTTGAGTTTCATATGTTCAGTAGCAAATAGAGTTACAAAATGATTCTCATGTCCCGACCACTTTCCATATTTGAGTGATTTGTCTTCCTTCGTATCGGTTCTACCTTTGCTCACTTTAAATTTTACAACACCAAAAATATTTTATTTTGTTTTCCTTTTCAGATTCTAGTTCTATTTGATCTAAATTTCTGCACAACTATTATTCTTCTTGATCTCAGTTCGTGGTAGAATAGAGTGATTGCATTGTGAAATTTTAATTTTCCTGTGAATTTTACCCTAAAATACTATAAGAATAACCGTATACTTGCGATTGGAGTTGTGTGTTTACGTTAATTTTAAGTAACATTTTTTCTGGCTGACCCCAGTCCAAAACTATCAAACTTTGCTTCTTTTGGTGACACACTTTTTACCTCATCAAGTTTTTGGCGCCGATTTAATTTTTCACATTCAATTCTTTATTTGGTACCGAGCTGAATCATTCACTTTCATTATTTATATTCGAGTATCATTGTTTATAATCCGCTTTTCTTCTTTATTTTGATTGTTTTCCTTTTTGTAATCAGCTCTTTCATTTTTCTCTCTTAGTGTTAGTTATCTTTTACTATTGTTAATACTGCACTTATTTTGCATGTCAAGTTCTAATAGTAAAGAAACTTCTTGGTTCGAAATTTTTGGTAAAAAGAGATTGAAGAGAAAAAGAATTAGGAGCTAAAAAGAATGTATTTGAGAAGGTATAGGCTAAGATGGATTAGTTATTAGAGCTGGCCCTAGGTTATGCAGAATTCTTATCAAGCGAGTGGAACACATATCAAATTATGAGATTTTGGTATTTTCTAAGATTGAAGATATTGTGAGCAATGCTTTTGGAAAAAAAATATTTGAATAGAGGATAATCACAAGCTTGCTGCAATCAAGCACCTACTTATGTCCAAGGGCCACCTAAGGATAATCTATATGCTTCATATGGTAAAATAAATCAAGGAGAAAATCAACAATATGAATATTATGATGAAGATCCAAATTGGTGGGTTTATGAATAAAATTTTTCCTACAACGATACTCAAGAGTATAACTCACAAAGTCAGCCATATTACCATCAAGATCTATGTCAAGGATATGATTTTCAATATCCTGCGGAGGTGATTACATCAAATCAGCAAGCATTCAATCTGCCCCCAGCAAAATCTAATCTAGAGATTATGATAGCAAATCTGATGAGGCAACAAGAGATCAAAATGAAGCACTTCAGCAGATGTGCATTAAATTAGAGGAACTTGAAGCTGAATTCAAAGTGTTAGAGACTAAATTTTTTCTACTATCCAATTCAGGAATTCAACAGGGGTCACCATAATTCTTACAAGCACCAACCCCAGCTTGAAGGAGGAAGTTCAAAAAATGATGATGGGAAGTGGTAAAGAGGTGGATGAGCTGAAGAAATTTATATTGGGAGAGAAAAATGTGGATGCATCTATAGTTGAATATGAAGCTAAGAGTGAAGAAGAAATTTCAACTATGGTAAATTCTAAAAGTTCACACATTGAAAAGAAAACTTCAACAACTGACATCAATTCTAAAAGTTCATACCTTGAAAAGGAAATTCTAGCAGCTGGCATCAAGCTTGAAAGTTCACACTCAATTGGTAACATATCAAAACAGTTGAAGAAGGAATTTCAGGATGTGACATCAATTCTGTAGTTTCACACCCTGTAGAAATCAACATAGCAGAAATAATTAAAAAGGAAGTTTCAACAGTTGAGGGCAGCTCTGCAGTTTCACACCCAGATTGAAGTTGAAAATGAATTTTCAGAATCTGAAGCAAAACACAAAGTACAACACCAAGCTGATTTATATAAAAAATTGGACGAATTGAGAGAATCAATACTAGAAGCTGTAAATGAGGATATTCTCAATTCCACTTTCGAGAAAGAGGAATTTATCCCAGAAGTATCACTAGCTAAATTTTTTTTTGAATATCCAAGAGAAGTTATGGGAGAAAGGTCAATCATAGCTGCCAATCAATCAAAGATTTCAATTCAATAGAAGATGCTAAAAGTCCAATATGACCAACAACTTTTCATATTCCTGAGGATATTAAACAAGTTCCACATAAACATGTCATTTGTGAAAGTCTTGCAACAAATACCTTCTTATTCTACCTTCCTAGACAATGTTCAAAATCAAGACCTTCTTGAACAATGTGTGCTATCTAAGGGATCTGAAACATCCTTTATCTATAATGAGAAGACTGAAGCATGGCGTGATGAACAAATATTACATAGAAAAATCCTAACAACAGGACGAGTTTTGCTTTTTTCTAGTAAGCTGAAATTTTTTTCATGGGATCCTTTGAAAGCCGATGAAGTCTTCAGTCTTGGTTTTATTATGATCATCTATGACAGAGAAAAATCATTCAAAGTTAATGGACACTTTTTGAGATACAATCAATCAGGAGAGAAATTGGATAATACAAAAAAAACTATGGAGCTCCCACCACCTACTAGACAAAATTGATTGGGGGATACCATGTCTAGTCTAGGACTATAAACAATAGCGCTAATTGAGAGGCAACCCAATCTAACAATTTTTATTTCCTATTTCTTTGATTTGTGTTTGCAGAAATCAATCAACCCATCTTCAATTGCCCCCAACTGAAGACGACCTGCACCCAGCTGAACCAACAAAATTTTTTGATAATGATACAACCCATTAAGCTGCCCCCAAGCACACATCCCCACACAACTAAGAACTTCAGCCTCTTTCATATTTAGATCAACACTGAGGACAATGTTGAATTTAAGTTTAGGGGAGTCAATGGTATGACCATATTTCTTAGAACTCTAGTTCATTTTAGTCATGCCTACTTTTTGTTTTATCTATAGTTCAATTAGTTAAGTGTCCTTGAAAATCCCCTTTTTGCAGCATGTAAACACTCTCATATGCCTTTTTCTTCTTATAATACCGTAATTTTGGCATAGAAATTTATGCTCACTCAACCTAGAGTTAGAAGACATTATGTAACTATACTAGCCTTATACCCTCACCTAAATTTATTAGAGCCTTTGATCATTCCTAAACCAGATAGAACCAGAAAATGTACCTACCCCTAAGTGGAACCAAAACTCCTAGCAACTATGATGATACCCTGGTCATGCTACTTTCTAGTCTTCAATAATTCTTGCATATATTGTTGGTTTATTCTCAAGGAACATTATGTATATTCTTCCAAATAAAAAAAAGAGAGTCTTAGTAACTCTATTAAAAAAAAGACCAATTTCTACTTATGAATAAACCAACATCATTTTTACTTCTCATCAAGGATTGTAGGTCTAGAGAAATGGCTGTGGAGAGAGATCATCTAGCTTGCGTCTTCATAGGTGCACCTAGGCTAGAGTTTCATTGGTTCTAGGAGGAGGCTAATTGGCTAAGAAAATGCAATGATGACGATGATCTAATAGACGAAGGAGAGTTGTGTAGCTATTATGAGTTCATTATGTGGCCGACTTGAAATGCATTCCTTTGGCCTTAAAATTATATAATTCTTTTCTTGAGGACAAGAAAAAGCTTAAATTTAGGAGAATTATGATGACAAGAAATTTATTCTATGTTTTCATATGCAAAGACTACATTTTATTCATGAATTCTGCATCAATTTATACACATTGTCACACATTTTTATAGCCTTTGCATCATTTCAAATTCCCTGGGCATAAGTGCATATTTTCACTCGAAAGACTCTTTTAAGTGAAGTTATGAATGATTAATATATGATTTCTCCTGCAGAAACTTAGCCGATGCCAAATGACACTTGTGCAGGAAAACTGGACCTGGGGGCACCTGCACCTGTGTTCAAACCCTGATGCTGCTACCAAACAAAATACAAAAAAGATAAAATGTAACCGCCTCTTTTTAAAAGACTCCTCTGCCATATTCCTGGGCGTTTGTTGCAAGAAATGGCAGGGGACAAGTGTCAAAAAGGTTAAGGAGGACCACCATGATATAAAAGACACAAGAAGACAACTATCTTTTAGTTGGATTGTTATTCACACCTATGTTGCAACCCTGTCCCGAGAGGGAAGGATATGTTGCAAGGACTCTACAGGACCTGAGAGGTGAGTAGAGTTTATGAGTTGTGAGTTTCATTTCAGCTACATGGAGTTGAGATCGAGAGGGAGAACCCCTTTGTCTAAGGGATTCGTATGAGGCAGAGAGGTTCCAACAAATACCTAGAGTTAATTGGAGAGAGGTTATCCATATCATCGCCTCTATGGATTTAAGTTCGACCCTTGACTACAAGAGTAGCTAGGCTTGTTCTTGATATCTTAAGTCATCATTATTTGAGCTTCATATGTTCAATAACAAATATAGTTCGAGAATGATTCCCATATCCCGACCACTTTCCATATTTGAGTGATCTGTCTTCCTTCGTATCGGTTTTGCTTTTCCTCACTTTAAATCTTGAAACACCAAAAATATTGTATTTTGTTTTTCTTTTCAGATTCTAGTTCTATTTCATCTAAATTTTTGCACAACTATTATTCTTCTTGATTTTGATTCGTGGTAGAATAAAGTGATTGCATTGTGAAATTCTAATTTTCCTATGGATTCGACCTAAAATACTACAAGGATAATCGTAGACTTACGGTTGGTGTTGTGTGTTTAGGCTAATTTTAAGACTTGTTGATAATATGTTTCTGTCCGACTGCCCCCAGGTCCAGAACTGTCAAACCTTGACGTTCTGAAACCTAGTGCCACTTCTTTTAGCGACACACTTTTTACCTCATCCGTATCTTAGACGACTATTGAGAATGTTCAGATTTTGATGAACTTCCCAATCTCTTTCATTTCTCTAGCCAAAAGATGTATCTCATCTCCTAAATTTACATGTTGGATAAATGGCATACCCTCTCAACATTTTACTAGCTCAAGAGGGATAAGGCAGGGGATCCCCTCTCTCCTTATATATTTACAATGATCTATCAACTCCTCTCCACCCTCATGAATCAAGCTGTGGCTCAAAAAATTATAAGACCTTTCACCATTAATTCCTTTTCTTTGAGTCACTTATTGTATACAGACGATATGTTAGTATGCCTAGCTGCCACCATTCCAAATTGCAAAGATCTAAAGGCCATTTTCAACATGTATGAAATTTTCATAAATCAACACATAAACCTAGATAAATTTGGAATTTTTCTACTCCCAAAATTGTTGAATCTAAGATCCCGAGAATGTTTTGAATGATCACAAATTTGTAAGTGAACTCAACCTGTATTAATGAACTTGTTTGAGCTGATTTCTGTAACAGGATATATTCAAGTTCAGTACAGTGGTCGACCTGAGCTAAAGGAATGGACGACACTGCACTCGTAATTTATATATGAAGAACCATATGTGTGCAGTGGGCGTCCTAAGTATATGAAGCGGTCGACCAGCATCAGAGAGAGAGAGAGAGCATATGATGAGAAGCAGCAGAGCATA
>LTAE01015475.1:0-10324 GCA_001647135.1 Pontederia paniculata
GCATAGGTCATCCATTCTTTTAGCTTCGGTCGATCTAATATCTCCTTAACTTGAATCAACTTGTTATAGAATTCAGCTCAACAAGTTCATCAGTATAGACTAAGTTCACTTACAAATTTGTGATCATCAAAACACACTCGGGATCCTAGATTCAACACCTACTCCTGCAAATAATGCCTGAAAATAGCCAAGGAATCTGATGCATTTGTACCCAAAAGTTGGTAAATCTGATGAATCAGTTGCAATTTTGTCTTCTAGTACCTTTGACAAGTAGTGGCATCAAGGTGTGAACATATGCGAATGTGCCCCCAGGTCTGATGTCTGTGTACAAATGTAACTTTTTTCCTCCACTAGGTTCCTGCAGGAAAATCAAATATTACCATTCATAACTCTACTTAAAAGAGTTTTGGGAGTAAAAAGATGTATTCATATCCAGGAAATTTCCAAAGATGCAAAGGCCATAGAAATATGTGATGATATGCGTATAAAGGTACAAAATTCATGGTGAGAATGTAGGCTTTGCATATGAAATTTAGGGTTAATTTTCCTGTCATCAAGTATCATTACGAACTATTATTTAAATGTAGAGGACAAATCATTGTTCATCTCTCTTAAATTTAATCATACATATATTTGAATCCCTAAAGTTGATCCTCTAGTCATATACCTTAATTTCCAAGTGATCTAACTTCTTCCTTTTTTGTGTTCAATCTCCTTGTTCCTCTCTAGCGACGAATCCTCTTGCTGCTGTTACCCATCCTCGTGTCCTTCCATGGTCTCGATATGAAAATCATAGGAAAATAATACCGAGAAGAAATGTCCAAGAACCTTACCTTTAATCCTCAAGGGGGAGAGAGAGAAAGAATAGACTTCTAATGACCAAGTGAGGAATAAGTTGTTTACAAAATTTAGTTTTTTAAAATGTCAAAAATATTTACAAAATTCTCAATAGACCCTGAATCTTTTGTGGAAAGAATAAGTTGTTCTCCACTATAACATTAAATACATCTAAAGTAATTGATATAATGCCCCCAAATCCACACCCCACCATGTGACAGAATATAGACTTGGAGACATTACGACATTATTCTTTGACTTTGCATTTGATCAAAAGGTTAGTCAACAACATGGACATATCATGCGTAAGAAATAACTTTTAAAATAAAACTCTATGAAAGGTCTATCCAAAATGAAATATTCGGTTACATTGTTCAATAAAAAAATGACATAACTAATAAAAGTTCGGCAACTTGATTCAATATTAAAAGGACACAACTAGAATCTATCATGTGAAAGCTATCATGCCATGAACATCTGCATCACCAGTGTCATCACCTATTCATTGCGTTCATCGCCTATAGGATCGAAAGCAAGAGATGAAATTCTCTCATGAGAGATGAAGCTCAATATGTAAAGGACATATAGGAAAAATCATATATAAAGACAATAAGAAATTGAGATCAATATCAATTCTCCTTTCATTCACTTTAGCTTTTAGCCATTTTCTTTCTTTACCATATCCTTTATTATTCAATTGCAAGAACCACAATTACATTTGTTATGATACAATGTCCTATTTAACCTTTTGGTTAAGACCCTCTTATTCTTTTCACTATTCGTTGTCCTAAGTTGTTCGATTAAAACAATCAATAGTGAACCATTAACAATCATGAAGGGCATTTAATTTTTTTTCTCTATTATTATTAAGGATAGCTAGGCCTGAAGAATCCGGTAAATAATTGTTCTCGAAGGAACTATATTAAAAATTATTCTCGAAGGAGCCCAATTGGACCTTAAGGAACTCTTTTCAGTTGTTCCTAAAAAAATCCCAACTACCTCAAAATAGAGGTTTAATTCATCGGGAACCAAGTCATATACTTCATGGCTCAATTCAATCACATGCAACATTCTTTTTAGATCCTATTATCATGGGAATTTAGGTTTTGTATCCCAAACTAATCAACCAACAAAGCAATCTACGGCGAAAAAATCCATCATGACTCGTGAAATGTGTCTTCACGATCATGACAAAGGAGTTCATAACCCATGACAAGGTCCTTCACGATTGTGACCGGGTGCAGAGTACCAATTCCAATATTCATGGCCCGTGACATGTTGTTTCACGATTGTGATCGAGCGCTTTAAACTCTTCTTCTCAAGTTCACGGCCTGTGACATACTCTTTCACGATCGTGACATTACTGTGATTTCTTCATTCATCCTTCATGGCTCGTGAAATATCCTTCACGATTGTGATTGTATATGATACATCTACACTAAACTTTCACTGTCTATGATAGTATGCTTCATGGTCGTGTTCGTGCCTCCTCTTCATCAGTTACTATCTCACGGCCCATAACAAATCCGTCACGACCGTGACCAAGGTCGAGCGATGCCCTCATGGCCAGCGAAATTCGATTTCATAGCCATGAGGAGCACCATGTTTTGCACGATTCCCTTTTTTCATTCCTTTTATGTTCTTCTAGTATTGAGAATTCTATATAAACGAGATTTGAAAAGCATCATCATCTAAATGACTATGCAAGGATCGAACATCATATTTATAATCACGAATCGTTATCTCATATCATGCTAGAGGCTAAACAGAGATTAAAGAACATAATTATCTTCATAAATCATATTCATCTAGCGTTAAATCTTTCATACAAAATTATAATTATATTTCATAGATTCCTATATGCCATCTTATACATATGAGAAATGCTATATTTGTTCCTCCTAGTTACGTATCTAATCTTGTCGAGTTCGTTCATTCTTTCCACTCTACAAATATTTGTCCTCATTTTCTCAATTTACGCATTGTTCCTGATCTCCTTCATGTTATCTTCATGGATATTTAGCATGAATTTAGAGAAGAGAGAGAGAGAGGTAGAAGAACCATGAAAGGGGAGAAATCCCTTACCTCTGCACCTGGGGGGAAAAAAGAGAAAGGGAAGAGGCTATATGACGGCTAAGGTTTTGTGGAGAGAAAAAATAACTTCTATGGCTTTCACCCTTGGGGTCTATTTATAAGAGTTCTCTATGATTTTATATAGTTTAAAATAACTAGGACTCTATTGATTAATTTTGGATTTTCATTGAGGATAATTTTTAATTAATTAAAAATTGTCGGTTGTTACATTCTATCTTCCTTAAATTTAGTCATATTATCTATCCTTTCATTGTTCGTTTCTTATACTTTTCCAAAGAGTTTCTTTACTGTGTATTGTACTTTAATCAAAATCCATTTTAAATTTGTAGAATCTTATCAGTTTGGTTCAATAGGAGTACATGGTGCATCGTAGAGATGTGATTTAGGGTCAACTCTCATGCCATAGACTCTTCTCGATGCGGGGTGATGGGGTACTTGTGCTCCTCGAGAGTCTTGGTATGTACGTCAATTTGGACAATATCTAGCAAAATGACCATGTTACCGCAATTAAGACACACATCGATCTTTTGGTGACATTCCCCAGGAAACATTTGACAATGTGGGCAAAGCTTCTTATCATCTCGATGCTATTGCGGCTATTCTTCATGAGACACGTAGGCCTTAGGCGCTCATTTTGGAGGTCTAGTTGGGAGTCTTGGCTTGTCTATGTTCACCCAACCTGGAGTTGTCCTAGTCTGCTGATTGTGTTGGAATTTTCCCTTTAAATTCCTTCTAGTGCTCCATGTCATCTTGCTGCGCTTAGACAACTCGGATATATCATTGAGGGTCTTGCAGTTACACCCCAAAGGTCTTTGTCCTTATTCCTAGGCTCAACACTTGAACAAAATGATTGGCCCTCTCTCTTTCATTCTTCTTCAATGTACAATACTTTTCAAGTCGTGTGAATTGCTCTCAAGTACTATGACCGTCAAATTGTCCTACCGTGACTCCAAAAGTTCCCGTTGCTTCAAGTTGCACTCATAGGCAGGGAAATAATGGGTTTGGAATGCTTCTTTGAAATTCTTTTAGGAAATTGTATCTTGATCAGCAAAGTTGATAACCTTATTGGTTTTTCACTAGTCCTTTGCATCCTTTGTCTGACAATGCATCATATAGAGGACAACATTTCATGATCGTGAAGCTTTCCTCCATAGTGTCCAACGATCGTTCTGCTTTGTCAAAGTCATCACTTCCGTTGAACTTAAAGGGTGGAGTTTCAAGAAATGTTGAATTGTGTCCTCTAACAGATGGTTTTCTTGGACTCGCTGATTCCCACAGCTTGTCTACTCTGATTTTCACCTTGTGCTACTTCCTCCTCTTGCTGGATCTATTCTTGACGATTGTCGAGATGGCTCGAAGCCAACTGCGTTTATAAGAGAAAAATAAATAAGTGCAAATCCCATATGAGCCTTAAACATTAAATTCTTCTTCTTTCCCTTTCAATAACCTCCTTTGGATTTAATCTCTTTTTTGTATTGATGGCATGATGATCGATCGTTCATGACGCTTTCAAATGGACTCTATTTACTTAGACACAACTAAGAAGTGTCTCTCATTAGGCTCTCATACCTACTATAATGCTCATAAATCCACATCTTGACACGTGGTAGAATACAAACTTGGAGACGTTACAACATTACTCTTTGACTTTACATTTGACCAAAAGGTAGATCAACAACATGGACATATCATACATAAGCAATAACTTTTAAAATAAAACTTTATAAAGGTCTAGCCAAAATGAAAGTGGTTACATTGTTCAAAATAAAAAGACATAACTTATAGAAGTTCGAGAACTTGATTTAATACTAAAATGGCATACTAGACCCTATCATGTGCAAGACACCATGCCACGAATATCTGCATCACTAATGCTATCACCTATTCATCGCTTTCATCACCTACAAGATCAAAAGTAGAGGATGCAATTCTCCCATAAGGGACGAAGCTCAATATGTAAAGGACATACAAGAAAAATCATATATAAAGACATAATAAGAAACTAAGATTAATATTATTAATTCCCCTTTCATTCACTTTACCTTTTAGCATTCTAATTTCTCTATTTCTTTCTTTATCAGATCCTTTATTATTCAATTACATTGTTATGATACAATGCACAATTCCTTTTTGTTCAGTAGATTCATGCCCAATTCAACATTTTGCTTCGGACCCTTTTATTCTTTTGATTATTCATTTTCCTAAGTTGTTCAATTAAAACAATAAACTATGACTATCGCCTTGAGCCAACTGAATGGGATATTCTCACTCTGGCATATTAAATTATTAACAATCATGAAGGTCATCAATTTTTTTCGGATGCCGTTAAGGCTAGCTAGGCCTGAAGAATCCATTAAGCAATTATTCTCGAAGAAATTCAATTAAACAATTATTCTTAAAGGAATCCAATTGAACCTGAAGGACTCTTTTTAGTTGTTCCTAAATGAACCCAGTTAACCCCCTCCATCCGACTGAGGTCCAATTCATTGGGAACCAAATCATACACTTCATGGCTCAATTCAATCACATGCAAAATCTTTTTAGATACTATTATCATGGAAATCTAGGTTTTGTGTCTCATATATCAATCAATAAACAAAACAATCTATAGCTAAAAAGTACTATCGGTCCGTGAAATGTGTCTTCATGGCAGTGAAAAAGGTGTTCATGGCACGTGATAGGGTCCTTTACGGTTGTGACCAGGCGCATCGTACCTATTCCAATCTTCACGGCCCGTGACATGTTGTTTCATGACCGTGACCGAGTGCTTCGAACTCTTCTTCTCCTGTTGAGGTCTATGACATACTCTTTCACGCCTGTCAATGTAATCATGATTTCTTCATTCATCCGTCATGACCCGTGAATTATCCTTCACGGTCGTGACCGTATTTGACTACACTTTCACAGTCCATGACATTTTGCTTTATGGCCATGACCGCACCTCCTCTTCATTCGTTACTATCTCACGATCGATGACAAATTGATCATGATGGTGACCGGGGTCGAGAGATGCTCTCACGGCTGGCAAAATTTGATTTTATGATCGTAAGGAGCATTGTGTTCTACATGATTCCCCATTTTCTCATTCCTTTTATGTTCTTATGTTACAGAGAGTTCTATATAAACTAGATCCAAAAAAATCACCATCTAAATGACAACGCAAGGATTGAACGTCGTATTTATAATCATTAATGATTATCTCAAATCATGCTGAACATAATTATCATCATAAATCATATTCATCTAGCGTCAAACCCTTTCATAGATTCCTCTATACCATCTTATACATATGAGAAGTCCTATATTTGATCCTTCTAGTTACATACCTAATCTTGTCGAGTTATTTTTCGTTCTTCCCGAGCTCTACAGATCCTTATAATTGTTTCCTCGATCTACGTGCTATCCCTAATCTCCTTTGCATTCTCCTAATGGAGTTTTAGCATGAATATGGAGAAGAGAGAGAGAGGTAGAAGAATCATGAGAGGGAGAAATCTCTTACCTCTGCACCTAAAGGAAAAGGAGAAAAAGGGAAGAGGCTTTGTGAAGCGTTTTGTGAGAAAAAAAAAAGTTTAATGGATTTTCCCATTAGGGTCTATATATAGGGGTTCTCTATGATTTTGTACAATTTAAAATAACTAAGACTATTATTTAATTTCACAATCTCATTTAGGATGATTTTTAATTATTAAAAATTGTCAGTTATTACAATTAAGGTTAAGAGTTGTCATGATAAACATGAATGAATGAAGTACAATTTATAGTTTATACGCAACAAAATCAATATTCAACAAATAAGAAAACAACACTTTTGGCTATGTGCTTAATTTTGTCAGAAGAAAAAGGTAGCCTATCCATATGCATACACTTCTTTATTCCAATCGCACTTGAAAAATTGTTCAATTTGAGATATTACATGTATAATATTGCATTTCATAGCTCACAATTCTAGTGTTGTCTTGATTGGGTAATGGTTGTTTGCTGGTTTGGTTGGTCAGGGTTCGAAATCCATTTTTCTAATTGTTTTCCTAGAAATGGTTGTCAATTACTTTTAGCAACCTTTGATATTTTTTATAGAAATATCCTTCCTAATATAAAAGTTATATGAATATATAAAATTATATTTCCTCTCGTGGTGCATGATTTTTTTCTATTCTCTAACTCTTTATATTTTTCATACTTCTCTACTATTATTATTGGAGTTCTAGAAAGCTGCGTAATTATTTTTATTCATGATTCTTTTATTTATTTTTCGAATTTTTATCCTCATTTTATTTCTTGATTTTTAGATATATAAATATATTAATTTTATAAGATAACAAAATAATTTTGTTTCTTAATATTTTATACTCAAGATAATATTTTTCTTGGAAGATTTTAATTTTTTTTATTTTTATTTCATAATTTAATATTTTTTTCTTTAAAATCTGTTTTGAAAAAAAAACACTTGCATCATAAAACATAATTAATAAATTGTTGGATAATATATTTTTATAAATATGAATTTCTACTGCTACTATTTAATGTGTGTATCGATAAGTTTTGTTGTTTTGAATAAATGAAATCTTTTTTAGTCTAATTATGAAAATATTTTTTTATTTTTTTCAATATAAATTTATTTATCCATTTATTTTAGTTATTTTTTCATATTTATTTAGAGTGGTTTAATTTATTTTAATGAATCTCGTATAGAAAAATGTCCTCCTCTTCTCTCTTATGGCCTCAAAAACCCCCAAATGTGCTAGGGATTTGACATGGTAATTCATCCATTGCTAGAAACTAATCAAGTGGACATTGTGGATAATTAAGAGATATTGGTGCAAGGAAAAGAAGGTGAAGAAAGAGAGGAAGCTTCATTTTGAGGAAGAAGGAAAACTATAGTAGATTGGATATTAGGTATGTAACTGGGATCCACTTTTCCATGACATATGTGCATCGATCTTTTTAGTGACTCAATGGACTTCATGCACTTACGTGTGAAGATTGCTTGAAATAACACGAATATATGACTTCGTTCCCCGACTAATTTGGTGATTATTTATAATCTTAATCGTTTATTGAATCTCTTTAGGATTAATTGTTATGAGGATATGTGCCCCGACCTAAATAGCCATGTTGGTGGTGGAAGCATAACCAAGCCCTTCAAGTATTGTTAAGACAATTGTAATAAATTGCCAAAGTTAGGATAAGATAATTAGATATAAATTAAGTTGACGTGCGTCAAATGATCCTAAGTAAAAAAATTGAATGAGCGATAAACTTATTGATCATGATAATGCAATTAAAGTTCATGCCATAAATTGATCATTGAACTTGATAAAAAGAAAATTTAATGTAAAAATGTTATAATTGTTTATTATTGACTTCGTGTGATTAGATTGAGCATGATATTGTATTATTGCTTATTGATGTTAATATTGTTTGAATAAATTGTTGCATTGTATTATCGTTATGCTATGTCATATCTCTCTTGAGCGATCTTAAATTGTTATATACTTTAACATATTTATTGCTTCTGTTGTTAGATAGTTAATGGATATGTAAATTTGTCATGGCTCATTAAATCATAGCATCGTTCGGTCCATATCCTAATGAGCATTAGAGTGGTGGATTTCGAGGCATTACAAAGTAGACCACAATGGTGGATTCCTCTTTTAGGTCACCCACCCTTCAAGATAGCTTGCGGACTCGAAATGTCATTAGCTTGCTTCACATGTAAACATATAGAGCAATTAAATATCTATCGATAAAAATATAAAAATATTAAATAGATACATTTTTCAGTGTTCCTTGCCTTAATTCATTTCAAAAGAGAAAAACTTCTTCCAATAGAATATTTTTATTGAAATTTCAAGATAAAGTACATAAGCATTTGCGCCTTGACATGGTCACAAAGTGAATTAAATATTTCAATCAAGTGTAATTGACATAATTAATTAATATTATCATGACTTAGAATTAACAGGAGATAATAACTTCATATTAGAATCATCAATTTAATTAGAAAAATATTATTTTTTCTCATTTTTAAATTAGTTAGATTAATAACCCTCAATATTAATAATCTCATAAGGATATAAAAAAAATGTTGATTAGACCTTTCGGCATGCATGTGTAAACGTCAACAATGTGTCACACTTCGCCAGGACCAACCACTTGAAGTCGGACATCGCGGTGTTGAGCGCACGCGCGAGGCCAATGGCCATGCTACCATGCTATGCCAAACGCATGGGCGGGGGCCTGAGGCCAAGGAGGTGCGATGCACTCAGCACGCGCACATGATGTGAAGACACAAGCCACAATGTACAGTAGGCGCGGATTTCTTTTGGTGATACTTTTGCGGGGCGCGGCCTCATGAGTGGGTGCCAAAGGTCGAAGACATGTACAGCTGTTGTGCATACCATTTGAGCAGGTGTCTAAACTCATATGGACGCACAATGGAGTTCTCAGAGACTTCATGGGTGAAGGCCACGCTGGGGCCATGACAGGGCGCGCCCAAGCACACCGGGGCGCATTGGGGGTGCGGCCAGACCGCTGCTAGACGTGCACTAGGCCTTCCATGACGTGGATACAACCCAGAGCAGGTGGATAAGCAGCTCCATGGGCTGCTCCTACACACCACAGGTGTGGAGGTTGTGAGAGGGGTATTTGACACACTTTGCTCCTCTCCTATTGGTTCTTTTTGTAGCAGCTCTCCTTACACACAAGGAGATTTCTGAGTGGGTCATTGGAGGTTTTTACAGTGGGGTACAGGTGTGGGCTTCTCCATGGAAAAAAGGCCACATGTCCTCCATGGAAAGGTGCAGTCATATCCTATAATATATAAAGGATTTGAGCTACCACCTTAAGGACATGAGACTTTTACCTTGTTTGAGCAGTCTCCTACGTTGCTTCTCTGTACACATGAGCTATGCAATAAGAGTACCTCACTTTTTCCTTAAATTCTCTTGTGTTCTCTTTGTGCATTATTGTGTGATTGTTCTCTTCTCTCTTGGACAAGATCCTTGGTGTTTTCTTGTTGGGTTGCCTGCACAAGCTGAGGTTGGACAGGGAGACACATAGGGCAAGCTGGGGTAGAGTTGATGATGTGTGACAAGTGGTATTAGAGCTCCATCAAATGGTGAAGACAGCGTCCACCGACGAGAAACGAGAAGGGGAAATCAAGGTGATGCAAAAAATGCTGACAATGCAAATCGGAATGCTAGCAAGTGCACTAGTCGAACAAGTAATAAAGTGTAAGAGAAGAGTTGTCGATCCCACGAGGAATTATATAACTACCTAATCATAACTTTGGGCTAATAGGAGATAACAATGATTTCAGGATGAGTGTTTCAAAAAACTAATAATATAAAACTATAAGTAATAATAATAATAATAATAATAATAATAATAATAA
>LTAE01015476.1:0-10324 GCA_001647135.1 Pontederia paniculata
CATGATAGATTAGGACACCCAAGAAATTTCAAGATGGAACAAATAATCAAAATGAACTTGGTACCTAACATAACATGCGCAAGATATTGCCCTGTGAGCATTGTTTGATCGAAAAAATGACTCGGAAAGAATTTCCGAAGGGAATAAGGTCAAATGGATTGTTAGAGTTGGTTCATTCTGATATTTATGGTCCTATGAGTGTCTGTACACATAGAAGTAAAGAATATTTCATCATATTCATTGATGATTACTCAAGATTTACTTATGTCTATCTCTTGAAAAGGAAAACTGAAGTCTTTGATATGTTTAAGAGATATTAGAAAGAAGTAGAAAAGAAATTGGGTAGACCAATTAAGTGTTTAAGGACTGATAGAGGAGGAGAATACACCTCCCAGAAATTTGTGAGTTACTGCATTCAGGAAGGATTATTAAGTAGGCAAACTACTATGCCCTAAAAGCCACAACAAAATGATATGGCAGAAAAAAAGAATATAACACTGATGAATGCAGTAAAATGTATGTTGTCACATTCCGATCTCCCAAAGGAATTTTAGGGTGAAGTAGTCTTGACCGTGAATTACATACATAATAGAATTCTCATCAAGTCTGTTGAATTAACGTCATTCGAAATCTGAAATGGTAGAAAACCCGAGTTAGGTCATCTCCGAAAATGGGGATGTAGAGCACATGTAGTGGTTCCAAGTCAGCTCAGGGACAAGCTGGACTTCAAGACGATCATGTGCAGGTTTATCGGGTACAATGAAACATCCAAAGGGTATAGGTTCTTTCACGAAGAGAAAGGTCTTATAGAGAGTCGAGATGCAACTTTTCTTGAGAATGAAAGAAAAGAACTACATGGTGAAGATGACACTGAACCTCTGACTGTTATCGGCAATAGTCACGACTTTGAAAAAAAGTGTTGCTTTTTTTTTTATTACTTTGAATCGTTTTCAAAAATCTTGTTTGGTTGGCCAACCAAGCACTAGCAAGTTTTTTTTTCCTTGGTAACATGCACTAGCTATAAAATGATTTCTTCGATAATAAGTTTTTTAACTAAAATCAAGAATTCAAACGAAAAACTCGCAATTATATTAATTTGGAGAAGTCCAAATATATAAAAAATAATAATAATAAAACATGACTATTGGATTTTGAGGCTCCAAATTCCTATCGATCCGAATAGCTCGATGGATGAGATCGAATTAATTGGACTGATTGGACCAGATGATTAAACTGAATAATAATAAATTAATATAAAAGAAGAAATTATGTATAAAATTAAAATACATGAGCACGTATTATTAATATAATAATATGATATTTTTTTTAATTCTAATTCATAATTTGTAATAGTACTTAATAATGAAAGATAAACAATAAGATAATTATTAAATATTAATATGTTCGATTGATCTATAAATTTTTAATTTAACATAATTATTTTAAATCTTATTTATATGATAAAGTAGATTATTTAGTTTTAAAAAATTAAACTAAATTTCTAGTATTATTATTATTATTATTATTATTATTATTATTATTATTATTATTATTATTATTATTATTATTATTATTATTATTATTATTATTTTCAAAAAAATTGCTAAGTTGGTTAAATTTATCAGGTTGAGCGGTTCAATCCNTATTATTATTATTATTATTATTATTATTATTATTATTATTATTATTTTCAAAAAAATTGCTAAGTTGGTTAAATTTATCAGGTTGAGCGGTTCAATCCAAATTTTGATCGGGTTTAACTGAATCAAAGCAGTCCAATTGACACTCCGAACTTAGAATGATCCATTGTCAATTTTAGACTCCGGACACCCGTCCGACTTACCGGCCGGAGCGGATTTTACAACATAGCCTTATATATACTCCTAAAAATCATTTTAATATCTAGCAAATGCAGGATTATATTTTTACGAATTTTTTAAGGTATTTTAATCATGCGAGTTTTGGGAGAAATTTTAGGAGAAAGTTTTAGTAGGTATTGAAAATTTTCCCAGAAGCATTCTCCCTCTCTTCCGTTCGTCGGAACTGCTTTTTTATTTTATTTTTCGATCATCATACAATTTCTCAAGGTTTTCCTATTTTATTTTTTGATGATCATGACATTTCTCAAGGTAGGGTTTGGCTATGTAATCTTAAGATCCTGAAAGTTATAGGAGATTATCTATTTGATGGAATGACGTTTGAATAAATTTAAAAATAACAAAAAAAAATTAATAAAATAGTTTAAACAAGTATATGAATAAAAATACAAGAATAAGAATGATAAAATATTTTATAAAAGTTAATTGAATTAAAAAATATAATAATAAACTATTTTTATATGTTATATTTAATATGAGAATGTGAAAAGTGAGAGTGCATAATATTTTATATTACATCCATAAAACACATCATTTTAACTATTGATTTTAAATCAATAACCATTTTTAATTATCCTCTCAAATCAAATTTGATCATAGACTTAAAATAAATGGTTAAAATGACGAGCAACATACACCCTAATCTTCCTCAAACCGATAATAATATTCTTTCTATTTATTTAAACATTTGAGATTATTAATAATTAAGGTCATAAATTTAAAACTCATATTAAAAATTATCTTTTCTTAATGATTAGTGTTTGAGATAGAAAAAAATTTACACCGACCCGACTCACACATTAGAATTAAGTGCCTTTTTTTTAACGACTTCACTTTTTTTTGAAATTATTGCTAACATATTTAATTTAACTAGACTTTTATTTTTTAAATTTAAAGGCCAATATGCACTTACAGAGGCAGGTTTTGTATACTATATAACAATTCACGTGTGAGCAATAGTCAAATTGCAGAACAGTTAAAATGGCGTGACGATTTATATTAGAATAAAAAAAAAGGTAGAACGAATTCCAACTTCTACAAGGCTAACAAAGACGAAACATTGACGATAACTCAAACATCATAGATTACACTAAAGAAGAAGTTGCAGATCTAGAACATGCATGAAGGTAAGACACTTGTTGCAAATAGCTTTGTACAAATAGCTTTGTTTTAACTCAGAACACTCCACCGAGCTTCAAAACAGCCAAGGCGACGGTTCCGACGCCAAAGCCTCTAACTATGTAACTATGTGTTGTCGGCAAAGTCTCTGTTTGACTAATTAAACGGTTAATAAACAAATGATAAATAGTAGGTCAATTAATATATAATAATTAATGAATAGTGACTAAATTCAATTAAAAAAATAATAAATAAATATATAATAAATTTAGCGGTTGAATATTTTTATTTGTATAAAATGACGTAAATGGACGAAAGATAATAAATCATGAAAATTTAATATTATATACATTTGAATGTTTTTATTATAATGCACAAATTATTTTTTTTATTTTTGTTACCTAGTTATATATATATAATGTCTATTTTATATTGAAATTTTTTATGTAAATAATTATTCAAATAATAAAAAATTAGCAACACTTTATAAATGATAGCTTCCATTCTAAAAATACTATAAATAATTATTATATAACAATAAAAAATATCTTAATTATAATAAAATTTATATAGTGTATGTTGAAAAAGGATAAATTTAGAATAAAAAAATTATCCTCTATCTTCTAAACGTTAATCAAACTATTGAGAACCTCTAATTAATCGTCAAATAATGTTGTCAAAGTTGTTTCACCAAATAATTTACCGTATAACTGTTAACCTCTATTCCAATCGCTATTTTTGTATGTGTCAAATACAGTCAAAACCTAGTAACGCGAAGATTGATCTGAGGACGAGAAAGTAAATCTTTGGGCTGCACAGAGTGACGGAGCTAGAAAAATTTTGAGTGAGTTCACTCTTTAATTACTATCTATTTTCATGTAGCTTCATCCCATGATGATTTCTATAATTAGATATTTTTAAAAATAAGAGAAAAATTACTAAATTTAAGATTAACATAAAAAAGGAGTAATGATGACAATAAAAAATTAAAAAAATTAAATATGTATTGATAAATATAAAATTTGTAAGATTGTTTGGTTGAAAAAATAAATATATAGAATATGAAAATAGAATACACATTATGTACATTGTACCTCAAAAATTTAGATATATTCATATTTCATAGCAATCGATGAATTGAACGAATAAAAAAAAATTGTTATTATAAAAATATTTAAACATTCATAATTAATTATTAATTGTAAAGAAAATAACATATTAGGATAAAAAATCAAGGAAAGTAGCTAAAATATAATGTAAAAAGATCTAAAGTAAATGTCAAATTATTAATAATAGTTAGTATTATAATATAATTAATTGAAGAAGTATTTACTGTAAAAGGTGAAGGCAGTGGACTGCACATCATGATAAGGGCAACATCATGTTCAATTTAATACTTATGCATTATATGTTCCATTTGCATACCTAGCTTCGCCCTTGACTGCACAAGAACAAGAACCTGGGAATAATGACCAAGCCAAAGGTCCCCGGAGCTTTCATCCTCGTCACCCCGTCCACCCTACGAAGAAGGAGAAACCGCGCATGACAAGCAAAAAGCCGTGGAACAGTCCTTTCAAGAGGCCCAGGAACATATGCTCCTTTCGTTGTTGACAATAACAAATGCTTTATAGTGCAGCAGGGGTGAAAGAGGTTGTTAATTAATACAATAATACTTAATAGTTTTAACTTGCTTAGTTTCAAGATGTCCGGCAAATGGGACTTAATAAATGAGATTGACAATAAATTATGTGCGTCGTTTCAGTTATCAATATTAGTATTGAATGAGTCAAAGTACTCGACCTTTCCTTTTGTCTATGTAAGTTTAAAATAAATATATGTTTTTTTATTTTGTTTTATTGTTCAGAATGTTGAAATATTTATATTTTAAAATATAAGTTACTCTTTAGATATAATATGATTATGAAAAATAATTTGTTATAAAAATAGTACGACATGAATTCAACTCTTTTTTTATTAATTAATATTTTATCACTATGATTTTTATGACGAAATAGTTTAAATGTGAAAGTGATCTAAGTACGGGCAGATCTTTCAGTCTAAAACTTATTTGACCTTTTTTTGGAGTGTTAATTTTAAATTAAGAAAGATCTCATATTAAGGAGTTGGATTTTTGGATCTTTTTCTCAATCTAGAATATATATATAATTCAACACGTAGAATTTAACTATATTCAGATATGGATTCTATTATTATATGATAAAGAGAGCATAATCTCAATAATAAAAAAAGAGATATTATATAAATCAACCTTTATAATTAAAAAGTTGACCACTATTTTTTTGTTATTTTCTATATTTTAAAATTATTATTTTTTAGAAAAAGTTAATTTCATATATAATAAAATTTATACTTTGTATGACATAGTATATTATTTAATTTAATCATATCACAAATTGGTAAATTAGTAGCTAAATAATGGTATATGATATTATTGTATTAATAAGTACTATATATTGTATAAGTAGATGCACTAAAGTATATATATTATATAGATTAAATTCAAAGTTTATGTTGGAGGAGGAATTTAAGATCCATTTTGAAAAACAATCATTCAACAATTTTTTTATAAAAAAAATCATAATTTTTGAAAAAAAATATCATTCAATTTAATCATTTCAAAAACTTTGAGTTATTTACGGACTCATAACTAGGCCTACATACTTTATTCATACTTATCTTCTTCTAGTTTTTCCTTTTGCTTATATAATAATATGTTATTGAAGTTTAAAATAACTTTTAATAGTTTTTAATAATATTTTTTCATTTAAATTCCAATTCACATTATCATGTTATGAATATTTTTTTATTAATAATCTAAATTATTCATTAATTAAAAATGGATTATTAAAAAAAATTATCTGTTAACGTCATTTCCATCTGTCCGCTCTGTTTCTTTTCCACTTTTCCTTCCATCTTTTTATGCTTTTTCTGTGCCACTGTACTTGAATGCCCTCAGTCCTTCAATTCATTTTCATAGGTTATGTTTTGAAATTTGGTATTATTTTTTCGATTATAAAGGAAGGCATATGATCTAATATATAGAAATAAAATATCAAAAATAAAAAAATACCGGTAAGATCAGAACTCAAGATTTTTCGATATTCTGATTCTCTCTATTCAACCCTTGAACAGACCAAAATATATTATATAAAATTTAATGTGTCGATTAAGCATTTAGATCTTGTTTGATAGATGAATAAAATAATTTGAATTAAATATAATTATTCTATTAATCAAGATAAGAATAATTTATTCTACTAAATTAGTTGAATAATTTATCTTTAAAATTTTTGATATTTCTTAATATTAATTTTGCTCATGTTATTTTTGTAAATATTTGACAGAATAAAATAAAATAAATTTTATTTTATTTTTTATTCTCCAATTAAACACCGTATTCGAGAGTTGCAAATTAAATTAATTTATAGAGTTGCAAATATGTAAAAACAACAATAAAAAAATATGACTCTTTGGTCTTGAGGCCCTCCGTTGTCTTGTACCGAGATTCCTCCGCCATTACGCCATCCAAAGATCATCACCAACAGTCAGCAAAACTACTGCCTTGCACCAAATCATATCCAACCTTATTACACTATAAAGTTTCCCGATTATCATGACATTTCTCCAAGTTTTGATATTCCATTGTTTTATGATCATGACATTTCTCAAAGTTTCGCTTAATTTATTTTTTCGTATATGTAGGAAGAGACATACTTTAAAGAATATATAATATAATAACATATTTTCTAATTATTTAAAATGTTAAGATAACTAATAATAAAAGTTCTAAATTTAAAACATATAAAAAAAATTATAATGACTCACGTGTGTGAGTTAGACAAAAATTTACACCGAAGTAGGCAGGGGCGGACCCACATATATCTCGAGGGAGCTCTGTCTACCCTCTCCCCCAACTTTTCGATATATAAAGTATATATATACAAATATACTAGTAGTTATAGATAATAAATAAAATAAATGCTAACAAATTATCACAATCATCTAATTAGTGTAGTGGATAAGTGGTTTTGACTAACATTTAGAGGTCTAGGATTCAAACATTAGTCCTTTCTATTTTTTTGACTTATTGTTATATATTTGGTCCTCCATAACTTTCTTTCCTGGATCCGTCCTTGAAAGTAGGATTATTCACGAAGAATTGAGTTTGATCCGATTATATCTCAATTTTTTTTAATCCGATTGATTTTGTTCGAATTAGATTGGATCGGGGTGATGCCAAATTATTGATCGAATTTGATCAGGTTAAATCGAGTCGGATCATCGATTTATTTGATTTAATATATATATATATATATAGTTATTTTTTATAATATTTAACAGTAATTATATTTTTAGAAAAATCATATTTTTAAAAAAAATATAATTCATTTAAAGGATATAAAGTATAATTTTTATCAAGAATTAATTAGTTCAACTTTAATAAAAAAAATATAAAAAATTAGTCATCATTAGATCGAGTTATGATCTATTGGTTCAAAGTCTGAACTTGACCCATTGAGATTGAATCCATTTGAATCCGTCGAGTTCATTGAATCAATCCAATCTTTTGAACACCCATACACCGACCCACATATTAAATTATTTTATCTATTTCAGCTTTTTAAAATTATTGACAATATATTTAATTGGAAATTTCTAATGCCACTCCAAGAAAGTTTACTGCCACTCCTACGAAAATTTAGTGGATTCTTCTATCCTTTTATCTTGCGTACATTTGAAAACTCTAAAGAAGATGCAGCTGCTGCTCCCGAGACCAAAATGAAAGAGAGACTACCTTTTCAAATATTCTTATTCAATTAATGATATTAGAAAAACTTTACACTATTTTTCTGTCAAGAAAACTACACTCTAAATTTTCGTTCATGGCAGCTTCAAATCAAACCAAAAAAAAATTTAAAACAATGTTATTTTGAATTAAATGTAATAAATAATCCCAATTTTATTAAAATATTCTAAAACCTCATGAATATTTCTATTTCTAAAGTAAAAATATATTCATCTGTAAACATAAGTGCCCACGTATTACGGGATAAAAAAATTACTAAAAAAATTAGATACCTGTTTGTGATCTTTATCAATAAAAGGATTTAATGACAATTTTTTTATATCTCATTTTCAACTAATGCGTCAGATAAGGGTCCTATTATAAAGAATATATAATATGACTATATCTTAAATTGTTTTTAGTCTATCAATAGAAAGATCATAACAATGATCTCTTTCACTTTGCTCATCAGGAATTGATAACGTTTTTTTAAAAAATATTTTATAATATTGTAANTATAAAAATATAAAGAAAATAATTATTTTTTATAAGAAGTTTTAGTTACTAAAAAATTAGGACTTTGGGAAAGAAAAGGACCATTAATCAATTATATTAATTTGATCTATCCCACGGGTGAGATTCGAATTTCGAGGGGTGATTAAAAGAGAGGGCAATGACCTGGTCAATTAAATGTTTGAGTACTTATTTGAATGGATGACCGTATGCATTTTCTTGGGTACGGCCTACGGGTGAAGTTGACATCTGACGATGTATTTTCATGTCAGGTTACTTGAGACTGGTGGAAGGTTGGAATAATTCACGTGGAGCAATACCCATTTTGCAGAACAGTTCAAATGGCGTGACGATTAAAGCTTGAAATCTAGAAAAGTAGCACCACCTTGAAACTTTTACAAGGTTAACAAGGACGCAACGTTAATGATAACTCAAACAACATCATACATTATACTTGCAGACCTAAAACATGCATGAAGATAAGACACTGATACAGCTCAGTGCAAGTGGCTTTGCTTTAACTCAGAACACTCCGGCGAGCTTCAAAAGAACCATGGTGACGATTCCGACGCCAAAGCATGTAACTACTATGTACATGTTGCCGGCACAGTAACCCAACAACCCGCGGATTGATCGGAGGGCCAGAAAATAAATCCTGGGGCTGCACAAGAACAAGCACCTGGGAATAATGACCAAGCCAAAGGTCCCCGGAGCTCTCATCATCACCACGCCCGTCCACCTTACGCAGACGAAGAAACCGAAAATGAGTAGCAAGAAGCCGTAAAACAGTGCTTTCAAGAGGTACAGGCAGCAGTAGTAGAGGCCCAGGAAGAGGTAGTAGAGGCCCATGCACACGAGGCGGATGAGGAAGAGTAAGATCGTGCAGATGAAGCAGAGGGCGTAGAAGGCGACGACAACGCCGATGGCCGAGGCGATCACGATGAGGCCCCATCGTAGGCAGATCTCCACCGTTTCGGGGTCGAGGACCACCCCGAACTTGGCGGCGACGGACTTCAAGAAGTGCTTGATGCCGCGCAGCAGCTGGGAAAAGATGTCCAAGCTGGGGAAGAAGTCTGGTGCGAATTTGCTTCACGCGCTCTGGCACTTGCAGGGCTTCGTTTGATGTGCTACCAACAATCCTAAAGACTTAAGCCTATAGCAACATCTTTATATTTATATTCTTAACACTCCCCCTCACGTGTGGGCCGCCGACAACTTTGGTCTAGCACGAAACCCAACACGTGGACAACTAAGGGAGGAAATTAATTTTTAATACAAGCAACGTCGAGGTTCGAACTCGGGACCTCTAGCTCTGAAACCATATTAAATTAGATGTGCTACCAACAATCCTAAAAACTTAAGCCTATAAGAATACAACATCTTTATATTTATATTCTTAACAGAACCCCCATATGAACTCTGCGTCCTTCAACTTCTCCATCGTCAAAAGCTTCCTCGTCCCCGCCATGTCTATCTTCGCTCTCAGAGTGAAGCTCCTCGCCTGTTGACAGTAACAAATGCTTATAGTCCAGCGGGGGAAGAGGGTGTTAATTAAAGTAGGGTACCTGCCACTCAAAAAATCTTGGTGCCACTCCCTCCTATCTATTTTGTCCTTCAACTTTTTATTGTTAACAATTTTTATTCTCCAATAATTGCCCAAATTTCAAAATATTTACAATATTATTTTCTCTTATTAAATACTTTATTTTTTATTATTTGTTTTTTATTTGAGATTTTATTTAAGATTTATTTGTGTACAAAGTATGCTTCAGTATTCTTTTATTTAAAAATATTTTAATAGAAAATTAATACTAGTTTGATATTTTTACATTAGAAATTATTGTTAATGAGCGTGTCATGCACTATTATGTTGACACTGTGTCACACACTTTTTTAACCATGAGATTTTCTATTTATAATTGTGATTTAATGTTAAAACTATCCATATAAATCATGTATATGGGGATATTACAATTATTTATATGGTTAGTTTTAATAAAATATCACA
>LTAE01015478.1:0-10321 GCA_001647135.1 Pontederia paniculata
CTTCTCATTCATCTTGTGATAATGAGCAACCACAAAACACATATGACACACTCAACAAATCCATTAGTAAGTTTTTTATACGTATAAAACACATATTTTTGTTATCTTGTTAATTTTAATATGCACACATTTAAACATATTTTTTTATTATGATTAGCTCCAAATTTGATACAAGGGAAGGAGTTTCGACTGGACATTTAAATGTGTGTCATAATTGATCCGTCGAGGCAACACAACAAGAAGTTATCACATATCAAGCATCAAGAGATGATGCTTATTTAAAACTTTTACACTTTTCATAATGGAGTTTTAAAACTTTTTTATATATTTTTTATACTAATTATAGTTCCAGTTGTGCCAACACAAAGACGTGGTAAAACAATCAATGCCGACTTGAACGAATTCATTAAAATAGCTGGAAGAACAAAAATAAAAATAGAGAAGGGGAAAACACGTCCAGTTGGTAAGTGGTGAGTTTATTAGAGAGGTTGGTATTATATGTCAAGATAAAATGTCATTTCAAGTGCTGAAGTTGGTATGATGTAGAAGAATGTCATTTGATTCATATCCATGCTCTAATAATGGTAATTATTTATGATTAAAATATCTTTTGAAATATGTTTTGTCATTATAATGTTAATGTGTAATTTTGAACTTTTAGGATAAATTTGATATGAATATTGATATTCCTCATGTGAAAAATGCAATCAACATGTTAATCCAACAAAGATTCAAAGAATATCGAGCAAAATTATACAAACACTTTGAAAGCAAAGGTGGAAATGTGTTTGCACTTAGAAATCCATATGATGGTGTATCACAAGAAAATTGAGAACTAATTTATTTTCATTTTATGGATGAAAAGTTTAAGGTATGTTACTATTTTTTAAAACTAATTTCAATTTTCAATATGCACTTAAACATCTTTACATATTGATTATCTTAACACTAATGATATGCTTTCTTAATAGTTACATAGTGATGTCAATTCCAACAATCGCAAGAATCTAGTCAAGAATCTAGTGATAAATCATTGTGGAGGGTCAAAGTCTATTCTGCAATATCTTCATGAAGTGGTATGAGAATGTTTTGTGCAATATTTTTCATTGCCTTCATTTTTTTTAAATTTTTATTATTGTTATTTTATTATGCTGTTACTTGTGAGCGAGAACTACTACATACTTGATGTATATAATAATATGATTTTGTTTGTGTAAATTTAGCAAGAACCTGCCACAAATGCACTTGGCAGAGAGATTAAGATGTATGAGCATGTTCATTTCAAAGATGTAAAATGATAGACGCATGAACAAGCTAAGAAAAAAATTGTATGTGTACATCTAGTTTTTCTTATAGAAATATATGTATATATGTACATATATAAATTTTTTTTCATGCATATATTTTTTTTATTGATTAAATTTACAAGATGCTATGCTTGCAGCTCACACTAAAAATATTGAAACTGCTCAATCTGGAGATGATGTTTCAATTATCGAAAATCAAAATTTTCAACAGATCTTGGGTACAAAGTCGGGATATGTTCGTGGTTTAGGATATGGTGTATGTCCTCTGCCATCATCAATGATGAATACTGTCATCCAACAGGAACTTGAAATTGTACAAAGAAGAGCTGAAGTATCTGAGAAGTTTGCTGAGGAACACTCAGAGCTTATCAAATTTAACCAAGAAAAGATTGAAACATTAATTCAATCACAACAAGAATAGATTAATGCTAATCAATAAGAAATGACAATTATGAAGGATCGACAAAAGAAGATAGAAGAAAAACTAGATGCTTTCCTTCATATGTAGAACATTAACTATTTATGATTGTATTTTTTCCTGATGTTGATTATTCAGTGATGTTTTCTTTTCTTGAAACATAACAATATTTTTTTAATGTGATATTGTTTTAAACTAAAAGATTTTTCAATTATGTTTTGTGACAATGCCTCTTGTAAGGTATTTATCATGAAGTTATTTTGTGGTAATTACTAATAAATATAATGAACTCATGATAATTACTTGAGTTATTATCACAAAATATTTGTGGAAATAAGATTTTTTAGTTGTCACGAATCCTAATAGTCACGAAGTAGAATATTTATTATTTACAAAAAAAATGATTTTCATGTGGCTAAAACATATTTGTGAATAAAAATTGCATATACAAATTGTCACGAGTAATATTATTATCCACGAAAAAATTATTATTTGCCGAAATTCTATTTTGTGGCTATTGAAACATATAATAGTCACGAAAAATAATTTTAGTGACAATTGAGCACTAATCACGAAAAATAATATTTGTGACAATAAGCCACACCATCAATAGCTACGAATGATTACCACGAAAAATATCATGGCTATAGATTTTTAGTCATGATAATAATGTCTATAATTATGAAGAAATATGTGGCAATTGATCACTTTTGTTATAATATTTATATAAGAAACTTGTTAAGAAGACATAAAAAAGCATTGGTGCTGCTTATTTAAAAGGGCAGACTGTTTATATGATTGTCATTTTCTTAAAAATTTCTAGTGCATCTTGACGCTAAATAGAAAAGGAGGTGTTTGGGTGTGTGTGTCTCAAGAAAGGTTTGATCATTGGAACTTTTTGTCTAATAGGAAAAAATATCAGCTTATTGAAAAACAAGTTAGGAGAATTAAATGATATTTTTGGCATGTCAATTTCTATACTTTCACCTCGAGGAAAATAATAATTGGTTATACCATTATGATAGAGATGATCATGATTAACTTTTTAACCGATCCAAACACTCAGCTAGTCGAAATTTTAATCAATTAATCGAAACAACCAATCACTAACCGAACTCTTTTGATCAATATAGTTAATTAACTAAAATTCTGATTAATAACCAAAATTAACTGATTAACAAAATATAATATTATTGTATAAATTTATTATTAAGTTAATTATATTTAAAACATTTTTGTTTAATCGTATTTGATATTCTACCTATTTGTTGATTTTTTATCTTTTAATTATGTTCACTTAGCATTTAAATTTACTTTAAACACATATTTCATTTTTTGTTTAATATATCTCAAGTTTGTAATATCCTTTATAATAACTTTTTCTGTTCGGATAAAATAGTGAATTGATCGTACCAAACCAAAAGCTAAACAATTTTTTGAAATGGATAATCATTTTTCGGATTGATTCGGTTAATTAACTGAACCGACCTTTGTGTAACCCCATAATGAGAGTTGAGGTGGAGTGATAATCAACTCTTATCCGCTTAAGCAAGTGTCGAGTTTGATTCATGACCTACACAATTTTTTTTTGTCGAGAATCTCATCCGTCATATTTGTGATTGAGATGAACATCAAACTAGTCAAGTTCGATAATAAGTTGAGATTTCAATTTGTGAGTAATGTGCATAATTGTCGGCACCAAAGGAGTGATCAACATTATCTTTTTAATATTGAGGTGATAATGAAAAAAATGTATATAAGTTTTTAATTTGAATTTCGTTTAGATTTTCTTTTATTATCATATTATCTTTTTTATTAATTTAGACTTAAAAGTAAAGATTTATAAATAGATATCAACTCTCTTATTGGTAATATTTTTAATCTCCTCTTTGCATCTAACAGTAAAAAGAAAAAAAGACATGATAATTTTAGCTTAAAATTCTCAATTTGGGAATTCGAATCAAATCGAAACTCTTAAAAGATCCATAGTATAATTGCTATCACATCGTGTATAACCTTCTATTATAATTTATCATTTTAATCTAATTTTACTGAATTATCAATCCTGTATAAAAAAAAATTATAACATTATTACGACTACAAGGGACAAGAAGATCCGGTCCATGTAGGGTCTTAAAACGACATTGCACATGTTAACCTTCTGCAGTCAGCTCCAAACTCTTCAAATAATATCAAAGTTGCATTTGTTTCAATAGAAAAAGGATGCGAATTGCAGGAAAATAAATACTAAGGAAAACTTTTTTTTTTCAAAATTTCCTATGTGCAGCCCTGCAAGAAAAGCTCAGAACAGCATATTTTTTTATTATCAAACAAAAATAAATGAGAATAAAATAAACAGAACTCCAAAGAATAAAATTGAGTGGATTTTAGAATTGCAGAGATGTGAATCCTGTATGGGTGATACTCTGATTAGCTGTCCAGTACTAACTGCAACGTGCTGACAGAACCCAGAGACAGGACAGCTGCCTGATTCCAGAAAAAAAAAAAGGAAAAAACATTGATTCCCTGCTCACTTGTGTGGAAGTCGCTACCAAACACTTGGTCGCTTCTAATCTATTCCCAAATGTCTCTTTGCAGTCTCACCTTAATTCACATTTCATAACAAAAAAAAAAAGAAACAGAATGAGCTTCGAAGGAAATTAAATCTCTATTTACAAAAGAAAGTAAGAAGTAGTGACTTCGAATTTAATTTCTAAATATCATTTTGTTGTATAAGAAAACGAGCAACACAGATTTTCATCTCGTTCATTAAACTTTACTTTATAATAAAATAATTATTTAATTTAAAATTTGTTTCATGCCTGATCATCGATTTTCAATAAAGTGCTTTATGTGGATAATATCTCATATTTTTTATTTTTTGTCAAATTATTAGTGCATTCTATATGTCAAAAATATTAATAAAACAATATTATCGGGAATATCCTCGTTGACAACGAGAGAGAGGTACCATATGTCATCATCGACGATGATGAAGGAGGAGGGAGGCGACAACCTTGGATCGATAAAAAGAGAAAGAGATAGAGAAAGAAAAAAATAATATATGAAAATCTTAATTTGAAAACTTGCTGTAATAAATCAGAATGATCACATTTTTTAAATTTATTATTTTATTAATATTTTTGACACTTAAAATGTATTAATGGTATGATGAAAAAAGAAAAATATGCCAATATTATCCACATAGGAATTTCAATTTAAAATTTTATTATAGTCTATTAGAATGATCATAGTAAAAATATTTTTAAGTTGAATGATTATTTTGTTATAAAATAAAATTTAATAATTAGGTGAGAATGAGAATTTGAGCTCGGCGTTCATCGAAAAAATCAACATTCGTTTTGAAACTGACGAGATATATGGATTACCATTCAATTCATCCATCTAACGACACGAGTATTCTTGAGCGGTCATACCTCACTACTTAACTAATTTTAAAATTTTATAAATTGGTCAGAATTAAATTTAAAATTTAAAATTTATATTAAGAAAAAAATTTAGGAAAAGAAAAGAAATTATTTGATAATTAGAGACGAGAATGATAATTTTGATTAACTGAATATATTTTTTTACATATATTTATATATTTAATTTTGTAAAATTAAAATTAATAAATGAATTATTGAAGAAAAATAAAAATGAACGGAGAACATATTTGGTTTCATTTCCTTAATAACAAATGTAACAACTATTATTTTTTATTTTCGCTCTATCCTATTTCCTTTTTCAACCAAACAAATCCTTAGTATATATGATTTGTTTATATTAGGCAGGGTTAATATTATCATAAATACAACTTAAACGATATAATAAAACATCTTTAAGATATTTTTAATCAGTTAATAAAATATAGCTTAATAAGCTGTTAAGCCGAACCATACATCTAAAAATATATTAACAAGTTAGATCAAATTTCGTATAATGTAATTTGTTTATTAAATTTTTAAAATATTTATTTAAACAATAACCTAGCTCATTTCTACTCATGATTCTAAAAAAATGCATAAATTTTAAATAAATCAAAATCAATCTGCTCAAAGTAGAGTTAATAGGATCCAAGATTATTTTTTTTTCTTTATCTTATTATTGATAAAATAGTTACATTATTCTTCTATTACATTATGTATACTCTAAATTTTTCTGTTCACTGTAACATTAATTGAATTTATTTTATTTATCGAATTTTTTAAAAATATTCTCGTCCTAATATAGTGGCTCAAAAAGATTTAACTCGTTAGAAGGTGATTTTTTTCACAATAATTTCAAGATGTTTTTTTGGTAATTTTACAAAAATTCTCAAAAGAATATTGTATAATTTTGTCAAACTAAAAAATCAACCAAAATCACTCACATGCGTAAAAGCAAGCAGCATGTGGCGTTCCAAAAACAAACAAATAGCAGTCAATATATTTGTTATTCCCTTGGCTTAAACCGCGTCGCACCGCCATTTCTTGTTCAGCCTTAAGGAAGGAGAGAGAGAGAGGAGAGAGAGAGAGAGAGAGAGAGAGAGAGAGAGTTCTGTGATCATCATGTCAACGGTCTCCATCGACCCCACAGCCTTCGTCTATTCCTTGTCTTCCCCGCCTTTACTTTGCTGCTGTCCTCTCTTTTCCCTCCCCCGCCGAGCTGCGAAAGCCCATCATGGGGATCCAATCCCACTGTCACTGCTCTTTGCCTTGTCTCGCCGCTAGAAGCTTGCCGCTTCTGCTGCTGCTGCTGCTGTGCCTGTCACTCTCCACTCAGCTCAGCTATGGCCTGTCGGCGGACCAGGAGGACGACAGGATCACGCAGCTGCCCGGGCAGCCCAGCGTCGCCTTCTCCCAGTACTCGGGCTACGTCACAGTTGACCCCCGCGCCGGCCGGGCGCTCTTTTACTGGCTGGTAGAGGCGAGCTCAACGGCGGCCCGGGCTGCTCGTCGGTCGGGTACGGCGCCTCCGAGGAGATTGGGCCCTTCCGCATTCGGCCCGACGGCTGGACGCTCGACCTCAACCCTTACGCCTGGAACAATGGTGATTGCTGCCGCATTGTCGGATTATTAGTTCAGCAAGTGTTCGATCTCGAGCTCTTGGAATTTTTCCTTTTTTGCTGTTAACCTCTTCGGTTTCGTCACAGTCGCGAATCTGCTGTTCTTGGAGTCTCCTGCGGGCGTGGGCTTCTCCTATTCTAATACCTCCATGGATCTCTATACTGCCGGGGACATGAGGACAGGTAATGGATTCACGCTCGAGGGACCTTGGCATTTACTTGCTGTTCCATGACCTACTTTAAAGTGTTTGATCTAATGTCATGTTGGCAATCTGATTGAAGCCATGGATGCGTACTCTTTTCTTGTGAATTGGCTCGAGAGATTCCCCCAGTACAAGTATCGTGATTTCTATATTACTGGAGAGAGTTATGCAGGTGCTCCATTGTTCATTTTTTCTTGTTCTTCTTTCCTGTGTGCATCAGAATTTGAGTTTTTGTGGTGTGGTTTCTATACAGGGCATTATGTTCCTCAGCTGTCTCAACTTATTTATAGAAGAAACAAAGGCGTTGCCTACCCTGTGATCAATTTCAAAGGATTCATGGTATTACTCTAGCTCTCTAGGAACTGATTCATTGCTGTTCACAAGGATTTAGTAACTTTAGTTCAACAAATCGTGGTTTCAGGTGGGCAATGCAGTTATTGATGACTACCATGATTATTTGGGGACCTTTGAATACTGGTGGACGCATGGACTAATCTCAGATGCTACGTATCATGATCTGAATTCCACTTGTGGCTTCCAATCATCCGAGCACCCTTCAGTTGAGTGTGTGAGAAACCTGGATCAGGCTACTGCAGAACAGGGAAACATAGATCCCTACAGCATATATACGAGACCTTGCAACAACTCTGCTTCTCTAAGAAGTAGCCTGAAGGGTCGCTATGTAAGATCATTAGTCACCTTGTGTTTCCTCTCAAAAGCAATTCAATATTTTATTCCATCAACTCAGTATGATCTTGGTAGCTTTGAGGCTTGTGTGATATTTGAGCTTGACATCTATCAAGTAGTCTTTATATGTGTGAAAGTATTCACTATCAACAGTAAGTTCAAATTGAAATACTATCACATAGATCATAGCTCTTACTCGGATTTCTTTGTGCATTCAGCCGTGGATGTCCAGAGCTTATGATCCATGCACCAATAGATATGCCAAGACATACTACAATCGTCCTGAAGTACAGCGAGCGCTACATGCAAATGTTTCAGGAATTTCCTATCCCTGGGATACATGCAGGTTTTATGCCAATATGATCAAATTTGATGTATTCCCTCTTAATGCAATTATGAAAAGAAAATCATCTAAAAGGTAATAACTGATTGCTTCTCTAACAGTGATATTGTTGGGAACTACTGGGCTGATTCTCCTAGGTCCATGCTTCCCATTTACCAGGAGCTAATTGCAGCTGGATTAAGAATATGGGTATTCAGGTACTTGCTTTTTTGCGTTTCATATAATTGTTTGGCATTTGTTACATAGAAAAAGAGCACATGCCACATTCAAGCCTAGTAAGATTTCTGTATGAAACTTATATTATGGTTCATCTTACTGATGCTAAGTTTGCCAGAAAGTGCTGCAGTTCATGTGGTTTAGATAATCCCACTTTTCCATTTCCCTAAAGATCAACATCCTGATTAATATCACGCACACTCACACCTTGAGTTACAAGCTTTTCTGTAAGATGGTTTTGAGGTAGCATCAGGTTTGTTGCTTATAAAAACAGGAAACTAATGGTGTGTCAACAACAAATTAGAGAAGAAAAAAATAAAAAAAATCAACTACACGTGCAAAAATAGGAACCAATTATTGCATTTCGGATTTGAGTAGTTGCTCTGGCAGGACAATACATGAAAGCCTCAAATGTAAATGACTGTTGTGCTTTTAAGAAGGCATGTTCTCTATAACAGTTCTGTCTTCTATAAAAGCACCTGCAACTGCTTACCTAAGGTGGTAAATTGTGTCAGCTGAATTTGAGTTGCAACGGCACTGTCTAAAATATCAATGCAGAAAATGGATTTATCCTTATATGTTTAATTGCAATTTCACTGAATTTCATAGGTGTTCTGAGTCATAAAGAATAGACTTGGTTCTTTACATGAATTGCTCCTTGCAATCAAAATATGAAATTTAGAATGTGATTGAAGCTAAGGTGTCTCAAGTTCGATTGTAGTAACGAGACTTTTCATATTCTTTTTTTTTCTTTTAGTGTATTAAGCTTTTGAGCCTTATTTACAATAAAAATGATTCAAAACATGAAACTGCTTTTGTCACTCAAATTCTAGATTTCCCTTATATGTGTTCAACTCTTGGCAGTGGAGACACTGATGCAGTGGTACCAGTGACTGCAACAAGATACTCTTTGGATGCTCTGAAGCTTCCGACACGTCTTAGCTGGTACCCATGGACTCTCAATGGACAGGTCAGTTATATAAGTATATCATCATCTGCAAACTATTAAGCTCATTGAATCCGTTTTGAAGCAACAAATAGTTATCTTGCTCTTCCTAACAAGCTTCCACACATCTTTTATTTGTCATAGGTTGGCGGCTGGAGCCAAGTTTACGAAGGTTTAACCCTTGTCACCATAATGGGAGCAGGACATGAAGTTCCACTGCATCGCCCACGACAAGCTCTGATTTTATTTAGGCATTTCTTGCAAAACAGACCCATGGCAAGGTAGATCACTGACCATGAGAATAGATACAGAAAGATTATGATTAGATCATCAAAGGAACAATTCCAAGGAAACAAGATCATGGAACTAAAAGGAGAAGTGCCATTACACATCTCAAATTCTTTATATTCAATTGGAATGATCCTTATAAATATATTGATTCTTATAGCGAGGATTATACCAGTCAATGTCAACTGAGGTTGGCCAAGTTATAAGAATGATTCATGAGTTATTCTGGCTGTTGCTATATTTCATATTTGTATCGACAGATGATCGCAAGTAACATTTTTTATGCCTAAGAAGTTCAATATAGGATAATCCTATAATCTCCCTTGGATGGGTGTGATTAAAACGACTCATGGTCTGTGCAATTGTCTGAAGGATAAACACACAGTTATCACTTTTCCAGTTTCTCCTGAATGATTCATTTATCTCTTATGACAGTGACAAAATTTTGAGAAGACTGAAAATAATTAGTATATACAACGCTTAGTTGCAAGTTTATGCTTAATAACTTGCTTTTTCACTTTTCTTTTCATCATTAAGTTCTTGAGTTGCAGTATCTGTAACGCCCCAAAAAAAACACACCCTGCCACATGGCATAATGCGCCTTTGGAGACGCTACGAGGACATACTTACTTGACATAAACATAAACTTTAACTAGAAAGAATGAGAAACATAAAATTTTTCGAAAAATGAAAGAAAAAATGGAATTATAATGGACATAGAAAATCATATGCAGAAGCTTTAGATACATAATGAAATATGAGTCCCCACTGGATTCAAACTGAAAAAGTACAACTTAAGAAAATATAAAGACCAATATAAGAAAGAGTGACTATAGTGTCCATGTGCAGCAACATCATCATGAGCA
>LTAE01015479.1:0-10319 GCA_001647135.1 Pontederia paniculata
ATATATATATATATATATATATATATATCTATATCTATCTATCTATCTATCTATCTATCTATCTATCTATCTATCTATAAAAAAAATTTAAAATAATAAATAAAATAGCATAAATAATAATTTTTAATAAAAAATATTAAAAATACTATTGATAGAAATTCTTTATTATGAATATAGATAAATTTGTATCTTATATTTTCTCCCCACATCACAGAATGAGGTGTTTTCCTCCTGGTAATCTTTCTAGATTATTGATGATTTAAATTTAAAATTACTTGGGCATACAAAATTAATTGAATTATTTAGCAATGCAGATTGCTTATAAAATAACAAGCTATATTATATAAGAGGAGGTATCTATCCATATTACCATCTAAGTGCTAATCTTATTTATATCTAATTTTCATAATGACTCTTCTAAATCTTTCATATATGAAACATAACACAATAAATAAATTAGCATATAATAATAACAATAATAATATACCATAATAATAAATTAAAATCCATAATAAATATTATTTATATATTACTATATTATTATCATATTATGAATAATAATATAGCACTAATTATTAATGATAAGTATTATAAATTAACCTAACATTTTTAGCGCTTATTATTATTAATTATAAATATTATTTAGTTTTGAAAGGTTAACTACTTAAATACATTAATTTGTGAGTTTATAATTTATGTTAATAAATTTCAATTCAATAATACAAAATTTTTAACTTCATAATATTTATAGAGGTTATTTTGGTATGATGTATAATTTTAGTAATCATTTCTATAAGTAAACATAATAATCTGAATTGTCATTTGAATTACTTTAATATAATAAATAGAGTAATGCACATTACTAGTAATTTAGGAGGTGGTATTTTTTTTTGTTAGATAATGTAGATTACTAGGTAATATTAAAAAGTAATGTAGTAAATGCTTCCAAATAAAAAAGTATTTATAAAGAATCATAATTCAACTTAACTTTTTTTTATTATCTTTGTAACAAAATAAAGATTCCTATGTCACGTGTCTCGCCTATAATTTTTTGAAATAAAAGATTAAATAATAGTTTTCAATTAATAAAATTATTAAAAATACTATAGGTAAATTCTTTTTTATATATGAATATGGATAAAATTTTATCTTAAATATCATACCATTACATCTAATTCAATTAACCAATCTATCTATATATAAAAACAAAATAATCTTATACCTGGCGTCCATAATCTCTCATTTTTGTCCATAATTTTTTGAAAAAAAATAGAATAGCTTAAATATAAATCTTTGATTAGAATTAAATAATTGATAGGGTTAGCGAGTTGTGATATTAATTTCTATCCTATAAAATAAATACTTTATGTAAATACTAAAATTTGTGATGATTATTGATTTGAAATAATTTATATATATATATATATATATAAATATCCATGCATCACACGAGTTAATAGATTAGTTCATATAAAAAAATAATTTACATAATTAATCTTTTATTTATCTGTTAGATACTTTTGAAAGTTCTAATATGTTATTATTTAAACAAGATCCAAAGATTTTCTATATTATAAAAACAAATAAGATTAAATTAAAAATAATTTGATTATATATGTAAGTCTCAGTTCATAAACAAATTTAAATAGAAACAAATTGAGCATTTCAATTCTTATTTCATCCATTTTATTTTGTTTAACATCGAATTATATGATATATTTATTCACATAGCTTGAAATAGTAATGTTAATAAATAAAAAACATAGTCAAGATATTTGTTATGAATGTGGATGTAACATATATTTAAATAGTATTTTGTATGAACTAAAGATATAGCTTTCACAAAATTATGAATGTAATTATATAACTGGTATTTTTCAATTGAATAAAGTTTAATGTTAATAGTGTTTTCAGATAATAAACATATTTAGATAAAAGAAAATATTTGATTACTAGGCTTTAGAAAGTAAAGATTTAAATAATGCATGATTACGGTAATATTTTCTTTATTATAAATTTAAATTTTAAAATTCATTCGAATATATTATATAATACGTTTAAATAAAGTGATGTAAGGTAAAAAAAAGTACAATTTAGATATAAAATT
Source organism: Pontederia paniculata (assembly GCA_001647135.1). Lineage (NCBI taxonomy): Eukaryota > Viridiplantae > Streptophyta > Magnoliopsida > Commelinales > Pontederiaceae > Pontederia > Pontederia paniculata. The sequence continues at coordinate 2,108 of LTAE01015479.1, forward strand.
GTTACTTTCTATTTTTTTCTAATTTTATCTTGAATATATTAAATGTGAAATCTATAAGAATACGTAAGTTAAATAAAATAAAAGAAAGTACATAAAAATATTTAAACTACAAATTTCTAAGAATATAATAATAAGAATTAAATTTAAATAAAACATATAAATGTATAAATAAAAATTAAATAGAAAAATGTAAACTAACAATTTTACTTTACATCAATATTTTATAAATTCTTTTGCAATCTTCAAGTATTTTATAATTTAATATTCAGAAATTTGTTTCGATCGATTTTCAAAGATATATATTTAGTTATATAAATTATATAATTTAATTATTTTTATTCGTAGATCGCCCAAGTTAATAAACTATTATAATTAATTTTTATTTATAAAATAAAACTTGAAAATAAAAGGAAAAAGATATTTATAAACCAAATGGGCCTTCAAGTAGTGGGTCTTGTTTGTTCTGGTACTCGACCTAGACCCTCCCGCTCTCGTCGCCGGCGCGAACTTTAATCGAACACCTCGTGCTCTCTCTCTCTCTCTCTCTCTCTCTCTCTCTCTCTCTCTCGCTCGCTCTCTCCCGCACGCTGCGTAGAATGGACAAGGAGGCGTCCCTTGCTGAGCTCGACGACGACACCGTGTGCAACATGGCCGTCGGCGCCGTCTTCGCCGACTTTGTGAGTGCTATTTGTTTCAATCTTTCCACCATGTTTCAGTCTCAAGCTTCATCAGGTTTTGTTTGTTCCTCCAATATATACTCCTCTTTTTGAGATTAGTTTCAGATTAGATAGAAAAATTGGACCCTGATTAGGAGGTTCATGGGAATAAGGAAATCGTTATGATGCCTTGGTAGAAACCATGTAAATGGGCATACAGCAGAACATAACTGTAGGCGGTTCATGGGTTTTGTTATTCCTTTCTTTATTTGGATGCATCATTTCCCAAACGGAGTTGTGCCTTAGTTTTATGGTAATTTGAAGCAGAAATATCAAACTGCTAAGAGCTCCTACATGTACTGAGAATTTCCTACAGTTAGTGTGCTATGCAGAATTGCAGATATACAGTTTCATGGCTCTTTCAGAAAAAAAACAATTTCATATCCATTTGCACTGTATATTAGAAATAGAGGCCTCTGGTAACGTTTGTAAACGAGGTCAAACATGTGTCTAAAACTCGCTGAATAGCTGACGAGGATGCAGGATGCAGCTTTCCTCCTGCATTTCAGATATGCTCTTTTGACTTGATATGATTTTATCACTAGGACCTAAAAGACTATGAAGTGAGGACTATGGATGAAACATGTTTACTTGTTTTAAAAGTTACTGCAGTGTTAGCACGAAATCAATAAAATAAACAAATTTATACTGAGTGCCTGCTATCCACATGTCAATTAAGGAATTATGAATAGATCAACTGCATTGTAATGACATCACCATTTTCTGGGTGTTGCAGCAATCATATATAGCTCAGAAGTAATGCATTTTGATTTCTGTTTTCCTTTTAGTGATCTTGTTTATGGCAGAAGCATGACAGGGGCAGTGAATAATATTGTGATGAATAAATGAATTAAAATTTGGTCCTTATATCTTTAAGAATTATCGAGACAACTTCTATAATGCACACATATTAAATTATGTTGCCATCATTAGCTTTTTGTTGTATGCCTAGCCTGAATTATCTTTGGGGTACTTTGCATCTCTCACTATACTTCTAGTTTATTCCAATATCTCGCTTATTAGGAATCTCCTTCTTACAGGAAGGGAAGATAAATTCTCTTGATTTTCATCGTACTGAAGATCTCCTTGTCACTTCAAGTGAGGATGACTCTATACGCCTTTATGATACGGCAAATGCTAAGTAAGTGTCTATTTTCTATTGTAGTTATTGTTTAGCTTCATTTGCACATGCTAAGTGAGTGTCCATTTTCTAGTTCTTATTGTTTAGATTTTTGCACTTTATATGACGTTAGTTCCTTTCAATGTAATATGGAACTCATTGTCATTATGCATTGATTCTAATTCTTCTTTATTGAGGGAATATTAGTTCCTTTTTTTTTGAGACGGGAATATTAGTTCCTAATTCTTAAATGAATTAGTGTAATAGGACAAGCTTCATACACATTTGACTGTATAAAAAAAAGGAATGAAAAATAAATGGGTACCAGGTTCCGATGTAGTGGCAAAAGACTTGTGAACCAAGAGGTTTTGGGTTCAATTTCCACAAATAGGACTTCCTTTAACCCTTTACTTACTATTTATATTTTCTTGTCTTAGGCTCATGGACCTCTCTTGTAATTGGAAAAAGAATTATTATAGAGGCAAGATTGGACTCAGTGGCATGAATTCTATTGATTTAATTATTTCTTTCTTTTGGCACTTGATGCACAAATCTGTTGAAAAACGGGGTTCTTGATCTTTTGTAGTAAAATAAAATACTGGAGTAGTTCGTTCTGATTGAATCTTTTCATGATCATTATGGTCATGCTTTATTATTTGTAGAGAAATTAAGATATTGAAAACTGGTGGCAGCACTCCACATTAAAGATATACTGGAGGGATTATCTTTGATTCATAGGAAGTGCTTAACTTTCGTAGTTCATGTTTTTTGAATTGTAAGATTTTGATATTAGTGGGTAAGTGCGTAATGCTAGTATAAACCCTATCGACCTGTTCTTAGCATTCACGCATAAGTCTTACCATATCTTACACTCATAAAAAAGGGGGAAATTGTCATCTAACAAATGCAGATTGATGAATAAGACCTATCCTTGACTGCTTTATTTGGTGAACACTGATGGATCCATGAATCTGGGACTAGAATGGAGAAGATAACCAGCCATGAGGTGTATGAACATATTTTCTGTCACCCCTCACCACATTTATGGCTTATACAACATCTATGACGTACTTTCTCTCATTAAGTAATAGTGAATGCAGACCATTACAAAAAGTAAGAGTGAATACATGCAACCATAACAAAACAACAAAATGAAGAATACAATACAAGTGCATAGCCTGAATTGAAGTTGATTTGAGTTGGATGATTGTTATCTTGCTAGTTATCGGTTACAATATAAAAGCTGAAGTTGATCGACTGCTTGTATAAGTCCAAGGCATTGTTTGACACGTCTTAAAAATAGTGTCTATAATAGCGTTTAGTGTATTGACTAAGTCAATACGCTAGTTAAGGTGTTTGGTAAGTACACTTAATAATAGTGACAAGCGATTGAAACCTAACGCTTTGACACACTTGAAAGACCGACATCTAGGGTATCTACTAGCATGCTGAAATTTATTTTCTAATATACCATCAAAATATTTCATTATTACTTATTATTTGTATGAATACAATTATTCTTTTATTCCATGTGATCACTTTATTATTTAATATTATTTTATTAATTTATAATCATTTGGTCAACTATTTACTTTATTATTATTTATTCAATAAAAATAAGTTATTTAATTTAGAATACATATAATAATGCAAATTATTTAAATAATTATTTATATCCTTTTAGTCATTTTACGTTAACAATCGATTCGCACGCTGCATTTGCCAAACTCTTTTATAAAATTTAATAATTAACCACTACTAACTAATCATTAATCTTTAGTCGCTAATCGCTATCCGCTATTAACTATTCAAACCGCTTGTACATACCAAACGGAGCCTAAGGGTGTGGGATAAATAATTTGATCCATGTCGTATCTTGGTCTAGTAAATTCTAGTGTAATGCTCTTCATATGGATATTGTGTATTTATCAGATAACAAATCTCCTATGTTCCGATTGTTTTTATTATGCATCCTTGGTTTATTGAAATTTAAAATATCTGATTTTCTTTTGTATTATAATGAATACGACAAAAACAGTCATGGTATTTTGTGATTAAGGAAAGTGGAAACTAAATTATCTTCTCAGGTCCTTTTTTTTTCTACTTTTCTTTTATCATTGTTTGTGTACTGAATTAGGAGTGTTTATGCAGGTTGTTGAAGACTACATATCATAAGAAGCATGGTGCCGAGAGAATCTGCTTTACACATCATCCAAGTTCCATTTTGTGTTCATCAAGATATTGTTCTGAATCAATGGATGGTATATATATCCGTTCTGCCGGTCATATGTTTTCTCCTTTGATCATGTTTTTTGAATCAGAATCACAATGCACGTGCTATAGTTCTAAATTTTGCTTTTAACAGAATCCTTAAGGTATCTTTCTTTGTATGACAACCGCTGCCTACGTTACTTCAAGGGCCACAAAAAGAGGTGGTTTTAAACTATTTGGTAATCATTCTATTAAAAGCTGCAGCATGTCTCAACTTTGTTTCTTCAGTCCCTAAGTATGTTCTTTCGATTCATTTGTCACAGAATAGTTTCACTCTGCATGTCCCCTATCAATGACAGCTTCATGTCAGGTTCACTTGATCATAGTGTAAGATTATGGGATCTTCGCGTGAATGCTTGCCAGGTTGGAATTTCATCTTGTTGAAATGCTATTAGAGCTAACTTCTGAGATATGCAAAAAGTACTCGTGAGTTTGTTTTGTGTAAGTTGAATACCTTTTGGGGGTATTTGACCATGACAAATTGCCGTCATTTTGTTTTTCAGGGTATCTTACGCCTGCGAGGGAGGCCAACTGTTGCTTATGATCAACAAGGCCTTGTTTTTGTTGTAGCTATGGAAGGTGGTGCTATTAAATTGTTTGATTCTCGTTCATATGAGAAGGTAATTCCCTGTGTAATTAATGGTTTTTTTTTGTCTTGAACAATATTTGAAGCACTCTTTCTTTTTCAGGGCCCATTTGATACTTTTCTAGTTGGTGGAGATACAGCTGAGGTGTGTGATATCAAATTCAGTAATGATGGCAAATCTATGGTTTTGACAACAACAAGCAGCAATATATATGTTTTGGATGCATATTCAGGAGAAAAGGTTAGTTATGTACTTTGATTTTTTTGTGTTCTGATCATACTTCTTTTAATCCTTTTCAGTATATATCTTTCATATGGTTTATTCATCTAGCACACTGGTTAATGGTTGGAAATTATAACCACATGCATGAAAGGTTTTATCACTATAAAGCAAAACTGATTTACGAGCAACATTTGCTTTCTATATGTTTTATATAGGACTAGATAATCACATTTCTCATAAAGACTAGTTTTCTGCTTTTGATAAATTAAGAAAAAGGTAAATAACCCCTCAAAACATAGTAAAAAATATTGCTCTCATTTTGTATATGCCTGAAATGGAAAACTTGTTCTCTCCTGTGGCTCCACCTGAGCTAAACAGTGACATTATTAAAACTACCCAACTGGCATGTTCAATGGTCCCAGTGCAAGGGACACTTGGGGCTGAGGAGTGAGATGTGAAATATGTATAGAGCTGAACATAAGAAAAAAGAAATAGCAGCAGCAAGCAGAAAAGATAAAACAATTAAACAGAAGGAGAGGGCTTAGCCACAGACAAAAGCAAAAGCACCGAACATATGATAGATAGAGTATAGACCATGTTCAGCAAGAAAATGAAGAAAATATTACAGAGCAAAAAATGATGCTGAGAGGAAAAAAAAATATAGTGGGAAAATAACATTATTAGCAAGGATTAGAATACAATTGAAAACATCACAAAAGTATAGTCTAAAAAAAGCTAAGAATAGAGGACGGTTTGTTTTCGAGAAAAAAATTTTTAGGAAAATGTTTTTGCCATGTTCCTATGATTTCCAACCAAGAATATCTTGGTCAAGGAAAAAAAATAATGATATTCGGAAAAAAACTGCTGCTTGATAAGGCTTCAAATGAACGACGACCGCAATCATCGAAATCATGGGATTAAACCAGAGGAATCAGTAGAGCTAGCTTTGCCTAGGGGCCTTAAGATGCTACTCCTCTTGTACTAGCTTCAATCAAGAGATAGGGCTTCGGCCAAACATCTTTTTCCTAAGCTAAGACGTGTGATCGATTCTTTCTTTGGGGTAAGGTTGAGCCCCTATGTTAGGTCTGGCCGTCACAAAATGTTACTAAATTTTAACTTATTTTGTTCATTATTAAATAGACTGACATATTACTTTATGAGATTTTTTCCCAGACTACATTTTTCCCTCCAAAATGTCAAGGAAATAAATACAAGTAAATAAACTATATCTGAAAAAGAAACATCGAAAATTGCATCATGATGAAAGAAGTATTGTGGCGGAATGTCTGAGAAAGGAGAGTGAAGCTAAGAGGGAGGGAGGAATGTCGGTGAGAAAGGAGGTGATGGAGGAGACAGTTGCAAATGATATGCATCATGATGAAAGGAATATTGTGGCGGGAAAAAATAGATTTGGATATAAAGACATACCAATACAAATAGTAATCCCACAAAAAGAGAAGAAACAAATAAACAAACTCCAATGAGGTGGCTCAGGCGTGTGCCTTATAAATTTAACAAAGGTTCTTGAGATGCATGCCTCAAGCATGCTCTGAGGAAGATACTGCACCAACACGGTTTTGAGGAGCCCAGAGTAGTGCCATGTGCCTGGGTGCACAGAGGTGAACAGCTTGTTTCCACTCTCAAAAAATTGTCTGACACAAGTTGTTCCTGTTAGTTCATGTTGTCATAAGCTAAGGAAACAATTCATGAATGCTTTCTTTCATATATATGTATATATCTGAAATTCCATTAAATATTTTCTTAAAACTTGATCACATCCTGGCACATACTTTTGATCATTCTCTTTCCCCTGCTCTTTTCACGTTGCTTCTGGCACGTGTGTTAATATCTTTTTTATCGGGACTTCATTACTATTTTGATGGTTGCATCATGTACTATAAATTTTTTGGTGGATTTCTTGTTTGAATAATGTTCCCTTTTGTTATTAATGCAGCATTGTGGATTCAGTTTGGAACCATCAGCTAGTTTAACAACAGAGGCTACTTTTACTCCTGAGGGGCAGTATGTTGTGGCAGGTTCTGTCATTGATTCATCAGTCTTTCTTTATATTATTGTTACTTTTGTTCTGTCTGTCGTGTTTTACATTTAAACTTTAGTGAATTGAATACTTTGCCAGCAAGGGTTCTTGCATTTCAGCCCAAGTCGACGTAGGTCTATATTTTTTTTTGGAGGGAATTTAGGTCAATATTTCTCCTTCTTTGCTCTTATATGGCTCAAAATCAGCATGCATATCCACATTTCAGCATGAACGGGATCACACCCATATTTTTCTTACTTTTACAGTATTTATTTTTTTTGACGTGCTTTTTACAGTATTTATTGGCATGTCTTTCTGATTGTCTTATTCCATTCTCTTGGTTGGACTTTTTCAGTTTCATTATGTTATACCAACATGAGATGCTCATGAAAATCTTCTTTAAAATCTATTTACAAGATTTTCTTCTCGTGTTATATTCACAAATTAATCGAATAACGTTGTACGGTTGTGCCTTCATACTTTCTTCCTGCTCTTAAGTTCTCATGTTATCTTTGAAGAGATCTGATGAAGCGTATTAGGGCAAGGAAAAAAAATTGTATGTGGTCATCAGTTTCATGATATTTTTGTGAGATAATAGCTAATAAATTACTCCATGAAATTCATTTGTTGCTTTAGGCATGTTCTCTTTGATATGTTTATTTTTTCAACCTTGTTTCCATTATCAACTCAAACCCACTTACTACATGTTGAATGCAAGTTGGATTTCAGGAGAATTTCGAAATCTAGAACTGCAGATCCAAACTTATCTTCTGCGCATGCTTTTCAGGTTCAGGTGATGGAACCTTGCACGCTTGGTCCATCCGCAACCCAAAAGAACCAATTGAGGTATGCATTCTGAAAAAACTCATACTGATGAAATTCTTTTAGGTTTATGATAAACTATCACTATAACGCCCCCAAACCCACACCTTGCCAGATGGCAAAATATGGACTCGGAGATGCTACGACGATGCAATTTTTTGACTAATAAATTGACTATGTTGACCAGTCAATAAAAATTTCATAAATGCGGAAGACTTAAATCAATTAACAATAATATTCAATTAAGTAAATGCGGAAGTCTGAACAATATAAATAGTGTCATAAATATGATTGACTCTAGGGATGACACTAAGACACTGTCATGTGCATAACATCAGCATCATCACGAGCAATATGTAGTCACCAGCACCATCATCCACTGTAGAACTAGTACCTGTAGGATCATACAGGGAAAACAGTATTCCATGAGCAATTA
>LTAE01015480.1:0-10318 GCA_001647135.1 Pontederia paniculata
CTCTTCATATGGAGACTCTTCATGCAGCCCAATTTGCAATCTTCAATCCAGTTTAAAGATAATTTTTCACAGCAACTTGAATTTGTTTCGCCCGCAATCTTGTTATGGGACCGGTATTCATTGGCCAAGATTTTTTATCATCTTCAGCAGCAAAATCTTAATCATCAAGAGTCTCTTCCTTGGCATCATGTTCCATAATGTCAGATTCGAATTTGGCAACTTCTAATTTCGTATTGTCTCCAAATTTGGCAGCTTCCGAATTCATATCAGGTCCGATGAGGAGCTGCGATCTGATCGGTGCGAAAGCGGGTGAGCGTACGTCTCCCACTCGCCGGGGAGATGCCATTGCTGGGGGCACATCATAGATGGGGCAAAAAACAGAATGAGGGAGGGTGAAAGTGGGGAGGGAGAAGGAAGAGAGGAGGAGACGCGACGTTGTAGAGTCGACGGAAATGCCTTGCGACACGATGCCACCACATAGTGACGAGAACCAGGAAGCGTGGGGTAGGGAGCGGAGGAATCCTCATCACCTACCACGGCAAGCTGCCGGCGCCCGGCGGCGTTGGAGGCCTCTAGGGCATAGGCGCCCAGCGACGTTGTCGTCTAGGGTAATCGCTGGTTTTTATCATGTGAACAAGATTTTAATTAAGATGTAATTGCTTAAAACTAAGTTTTAATATTAGGTGTAGGATTCTAGGAGGGGAGCCTTTGCTCAACAATTAAATTTCTCATGTAGTGGCCATAAGGATACTAGTCCAATTCTTGAAACACCCTCTTTCCGAAAGCAGGGTGGAGGTTAAAAGGGTTAAAGTTATTAGCACACAATAAGTGGTAGGTGCTAAAGTTTGTAAGATTAAGGGAACAATTGCTTTTTGATGATTTGAAGAAAACTGTGAATTTGAAGAAGTGAATATAAAAAAAAAAAAAATTTCCCTTATGAAGTGGTGCTTTTATAAGTTTCATGAAGTGAAGATGTCTCAGGGGGGTATAGAGAAGTTCTTGTGGTGTGCGAGTCATCAGCTTGAAGTTAGAAAATCTACTTCAGTGATTATTCCAAAGACAGGTAATTCTTGAAATATTTTCAAGTAATTGATGGAAAATGAGAAGTTATGGTATTTCCTTCAAAGCCACTTCCTGGAAACTAGTACTATTATTGCAAATATACTGAGTCTATTAAGATGTCTCTTTTTTGCTTTCTAAGTTGTGTTCAGATCCCTGTTTACTTGATCATCAAGTTGTCAGAAAAGAACATGACACAATCAAAATTTATTTATTGATGGTTTTCACAATACCTGTTGAAAAATGACTGAGAGAACAGAACCAAAACGAGAATAATGGCCTCTGCCCTTCTCTTTTTTTATTTATGCCGAAAATGTTAACTGAGGATTATTTTAACTCTTTAGCATTGACATATTCTGATGGCAAGCTCTCTTCTAGTGGTATGAGAGATTTGAGTGCCATCACTGCTATCACCTGTCGACAGATTTGGCAGCAGTAACAGTATTGTTTAGGCATGTTATGACAAACCTCAGTAGATTCTTTCTCATTCTTCCCGGACTAGGAGTTTAGTTGTCACATTTAACGTTTTAACAGACTTTGCAATGGTTCATATCCCTTTGTTTCCTGCACCATGTGTGGCTGTGTTAAACTGTGATCTCATTGAGTACTCTTTTATAAGCTTAGAGAATGAAGAATGCTCTCTTTCTAGTAATTTGGATGGTTTGTCGTATTCAACTATTCTTCCTGTCCATAAATAAGAAGATTTGTCAGCCATTCATGTACATAATAAGAACAATATTTAAGTTCACTTCTTACCTTCATGAATAACTAGTATGAGGTCACTATCGATGACTGTGTTGATTCTGTGGGCTACTGTGATGACTGTGCAGTCCTTGAATTCCTGGCGTATAGTCTCCTGAATAATTTGATCTGTGGCAGAGTCGACAGAAGCTGTTGCTTCATCTAGAATGAGAATGCTACTATGCTTCAGCAGGGCCCTTGCAAGACAAAATAGCTGCCTCTGTCCAACACTCCAGTTTTCCCCGTTTTCTACCACTGGAGGCACAATATACTTAGCTTTTGTTTGCTAAGATGTATTAATCCTAGTTTTTGTTTATTGACCCTGTTTTCTCATAATGATTGGGTACATACCTGTTGAATCAAGCTTCTTATCTTCTTGACGTATGAGGTCACCCAACTGACACTTGTCTAGTACCTGAATTGTCATAATCTGTTTGTTAATCTTTCTGGTAATGACATAAGCAATAGAACTTTGTTCACAAGATGTGCATTCTGTTAACAACTCTAAGCTACAGCCAAAATGCGTGACAATGCTGGAAAACCAAAGTATTTTAAGTGAGCTTAACCAATCTGAACCAGCAGATAGTAGCATTAAAGCATAAAGAAACTACAAAAAAACATTATGTATTTGATACAGTATATGGTTTTCCTGTTGATGTTATGATTTATATGAAAACTTTCTGATCTTCTACTTCACCGTGCTATGTTCATATTTAGCATCAATCTTTAAAATTTCTCCATTGCCTTTGTCTATTACATTTTTTCCAGGTTGAATTATCATACCTCCCATATCCTGTTATCTGAATACATCTTCAGCGGATCAAGGTTTTCTCTTACTGTCCCCTCAAACATAGTTGGATCTTGAGGGATTATGCCAAGTCTTGATCGTAAGTCATGAAGACCTATCTTGCAGATGTCTATGCCATCAATCTCAATGGTTCCTTGACATGGTTCAACAATTCGAAAAATAGTCTGTATCAAAGTAGTTTTGCCACAGCCAGTTCGTCCCACAATGCCAACATTTGTCTTTCCTGGTATTACACACGTTATGTTTTTCAAGACAGATGGCAGATGTTTAGCATAAGTAACCTGTTGAAACATGAGAACATCCTTAGGATGCGATCATATAATATGCATTCATGGAATGACCGAGTATTATCACCTAACTTAATCATAGTGTTGAAGTCTACAATCAAATCATTGAATTACGATTTCTGACTTGTGATTTTCATTGAAGGATTAATATTGTCATTATAGTAGCAATTGTTGATTAATGGTAATGTTTAAATAAACAAGAAAATGAAGCTGTAAATATTGTTAGATAAAATATCGTCAAAATTTATGCAGAATTGCATTTCAGATGAGTTCTTAAAATGTTTTTGTCTTGTGAACAAATAAATAAATTTAATGAAGACAAACTCTTAAAGTTAAGAGAACTATACAAGCCTTCAGATGGTTTTTGGAATTACCAATGCTAGAAATATATCATAATTCCTCTAACATACTAATACATTTCAATCACTTAGATGATTTACTATTTGTATAATCTCAAAAGAGCACTTTATTATCATTTGTATGAAAACTTATATTTGTAACTTTGATTTTTGTAGTCTTTGTACCACTGCACTCTTCATAGTTTAGTTATTGTCGTATTCCAAACAGAGTTATATTTGGATCTGCAAAAGTGCATCCATGTTTTTCATGATGAACCTCATTATTTTGCTATGCTAAGGTGGATCAATGTCTTTCTTTGCTGATTTTTTACTATTTCCCAGTAAATTGTCCTCTTTGGTCTTTAAATGTGTTTTCCTAAAAACTAGTGTAGATGTCTTATTATTTTTCGTTATTCGCAGAAACCTATGTCAAATTCCTTCAAACTGCTCATTTTCTTTTGTAGAATTTACAACCAAGATATTCGGGTGAATAGATGCTTTCATATCTATAGTAGACATATAGGAGTTTTTCAAAAGAAATGGACATATAGAGGTGAACTCTATGTTCCTGTTGTACCTCCAAATTCTTGAAGCATATTTGCCCGATTTCTGGCCAGTTGGAAGGTGGTCTGTGACTTTCAATCAGTAAAGGAGCTTCACTAGGAATCCTCATGTATTGCAGTATTCTTTCAACTGAAATTATTTTATTTTCAGCATTGCAAAAATTCCAGATTATAGTGGCCAATTGTGTGCTGAGGTTTAAACCATAAGTCACTGCTAGTCCTCCAATGCCTATAGAATATACAAGAAAATGACACTATAAATAACTTGTGACAGCTCAGATGAAGTGAATCTATTCTCAAGCACAACAGGGTTCTTACTTGGATTGATAAACCCTTCAGGCAGGCTGACAAGCAAAATCAATGAGAAAGCAAACACAATTTGTTCCAAGGCACTTAGTCTGACACAGAGCCATTGCATTGCAGAAATATTATGGAACCATGGCCTAGAGTGGCTATCCATAAGACTAACATTTGTGCTGCTAAAACGAGCCTTCTGCCCAAATGCTCTTATCGTTGTGGCACCCGAAAGTGACTCTCCAAAGTGATGGAGGATTGGAGCTCTTTGAATTGCTGATAAGCGAGCTAGCTCTCTTGCAGTTGGCATGTAGTATTGCTGCATTAAGAGTTTGCTAATACTTTCTCTGGAATATTACCAATAAAATGGTTGCGAAAAGCAGTGTTTCTTTTATTAAGAGAATTAGAGATCTTACATAGTACCATATGCAGATTGCTGTCAGTGGAATGAATATAAGGAAGAGTGGCCAAGCAACTTGGGACATGACTGCAACAGTTGCCAGAATCCGTATAATTGAAAATATACACCAGCCTAGTTTTCCTGCCATTTCCCAGTCAATTACGCTTTGATCTGAGGAAACCTGTTAGCCATCATTTGTAAATATATTATGGTTCTAATGTAAAACTACAAAGGAACATGTCGTCATGTTCCATATGATGGAAGATTTAAGTACCGACCCTGTTCAATATCCTTCCACTTGGGGTTGAGTCAAAGAATGACATTGGAGCATGGAAAACGCAACGGATCATGGAGTTGAAGAACTTTTGTGCTGTCAAAAGGCCAACCGATCCTATTAGGATTTGCCTGAGCAATATGCACAATTGGCTTCCGGCTGAGAGAAGTATATAGACCAATAAGAGAAGGTTAATTCCAATAATTGGTTCAGTTGTTTCCGATGGAGGGGTGGCCCAAGCCATCCAGTAGTTGCTTGAAACTTGAAATAGTTGGTAAAGTGTGTGCATAGTAATAATTACAGGGACTAGTGCACCTCCTTTGAAAGCTGTCAAGTATGACCAGTACACCTCTTTGCCGACACTTCCTTTCTCTCTCTCTTCGTCTTGTGTTAACCTCCCCTTGATACTATTAGTTTGGAAGAGATGCTGCTGGGATTCTTGTTTTTGGATATTTTGGCATTTCATGATTGCAACATTTTCATTTTCAGGGTGATCGGTTATTTCTACAATTTTTCCTTCATCTATCGGTATCACTCTGCTTGAAGATACAGCACTCAATACTGACTCAAGAGCTTGACTGTGAGCTCCAACTAACACCTCAAATCCTATGTTCTGCTGTAAAAGTTCATGAAATTTTCCATGCTGCCTGATTTTTCCATTCTGCATAACCTGTGTACCAAATTTCATTAAACTGCTTTTGGTCATTGTGATCAATCATTTGGCCATCACTTTACATAGAATGGAATCAATCAAACATATAGAAATGGCTATTATCCCTATTCACGGTTAGTTGTTATACACGCACATGCTTGTTTTTCCTTGTTTGAGATTGAGATGAGAGAAAAATATAATTATCTCTTGTAGTGTAGGCATAAGTATATATACTATAAAGATAAGGTTGAGGATTTTATTTACCACAATCAAGTCTGCTGCTGGAAGAAATTCAACTTGATGAGTGACAAACAAAACTGTTTTGTCCTTCAGAAGTCTCATTAAGCACTCCTGCCAAAAGAGGATAGCTGTAAATGAAAGTTTACTGTATATTGTGATTAAATGTTCTTTTCCTTCAGTTCTCCATTAGAAAAGGCAATTTGAACAATATATACATAGGTAGGTAGATAGATACATTTATATATGTAATATATCACATTTCTTCGCAATTTCATATAAATCACTACCTTAAAAATCTGGGCACCTGTCTGAGCATCCACAGCACTAAAAGGGTCATCAAGAAGGAAGATATCGGCATCCTGGTATACTGCACGTGCTATCTGGATTCTTTGCTTCTGGCCTCCACTCATATTGATACCTCTCTCTCCAATCTCTGTGAGATCCCCGTTGGGAAAAAGTTCAAAGTCTTTCTCAAGAGCACATGCCTGGATTATCTGCTCATACTTTTTGCCATCAAAAGGTTTTCCAAAGGTGATATTCTCCCGAACATTTCCTGATAATATCCATGGGGATTGAGGAACGTATGCTTTTGTGCCGCTGATTCTTATAGTTCCGGCCAACTTTGGTATTTCTCCAAGGATGCTTGATAAAAGGCTGGATTTCCCAGAGCCAACTGTCCCACAGATGGCCACCTTCATTCCTGTGCTCACCTTCAATTGCATGTCTTTAATTGTTGGGTCACTGCATTCCGGATTCCAGCCAAATACTCCATGGTTGATCTCAATGTCAAATTGTGCACCAGTTCTTGTAACAAATTCTACAGCGTCAAGCCGGTTTTCATCTTCTTGGAGGTACGATGCTATCCTGTCAGCTGAAACTTTTCCCTGTGAAAGCACTGAAAGCAAATCTGGAAGTCCAAAGATTGGATCTTGCAACATCTGGAATGTTGCCAATGCAGATAAAACCCTCCCTGCTGTCAGAGGGATTCCCAGTAGCATGCATGTGCCAAATGTGAAGATCGATATAAATGCTGGTGTTCCCCAGAATAAACTAGAAGAAATGATTTGCAATCTCCTAGCCCTCCATAGCCATTTGTATTCAGTTTTTCGCAAATCTTCTATTCTGTGAAGGAATTGTATGTCCCAAGCATAAAGTTTCAGAATCTTCATGTTTCTGAGTACTTCTGTAGTTGTTTTCATTCTTTCGTCCTTCGCTTTCATGATCTTGGGCTGAAATCCCTTTATAGTTTTGATTAGTGGAATATTACATGACAGTATCATGGCTGTTGCTGCTAATCCGGCAAAGCCCCCTACTCCCAGGTTCTTATGAAGAATTGTTATAGCCAGAGAAATTTGTATGGGAAGCATCCAGATTTTGTTGGAAAACCAGATGACATCTGAAACCTTTTGGACATCGACACTCATAATGTTGATAATTTCCCCACTGGTGTATTTCTGTCTTGACTGATTTGATAAGTTGAGGCCCTTTCTATATATGCTGGTAATCAGTGCAACTCTCAAGCGCATACTCAGTTGTCGGGCTCCAAAAACCCATTGTATCTCAGTCGATGTCTCAACAAATTTGGCAAACAAGAATGCCAATGCAAGAATGTAACCATCCATCAACCCATTTTTCCTCTCTCCACTAAGGAATTTGACGAAGCTGTTAATAAGTGAAGGTCCTATATAAGATGCTCCTGCACTGACAACTGCAAACACTGCATTGATTGCTGCTTTTTTTCTAACGAAGAGGAACATGGATCTGTAGATGGATGAAGTTTTCAACCCATGTTTTTGTATGACTTTATTTAAGCAGCTTTCGAATGAGTAGGATAGGAACTCGGCTGAGTCATTTACATCGAGTTCTGGTATTGAGTCCTTCTCCAAGGGTTTCTTGTTGCCTTCAACAAACAGTGGATTAAGCCATGAAAATGTAATAAGTTGCAGAAGACTTGCATTTCCATAAGGAGATTGCCTCTTTTTCTCAGTATGTTTTTCTGTTGATGCTTGGAGTAGCGGTTCTGAGGTGCTGCTGGACCTGTAGGTGATACCTGTTGTTCCTCTGACTGAAATAACAAAGAGAAATGTGCATCCAAGGAGGCTGAGAAGATTTGCATATATAGAAGCCTTTAGAACAGCCCCTTCAGCTATCATCGAGTATATATCAAAACCAGTAATAACAACTGACTGAAGAAAACTGCATGCAAACCAGCTTCTTAGTATCCAAGGAATTTTCACTTGTTTTGTTTGTGGGTAATTGACTGTAGAAACCAACAGTATTATCCATGATATGGACTGTGTCACTTCAACCGCAGCTGATATTGCTTGCTCATGATGACTTTCATTTGCTTTTAACAGAAATATTAAAGCAAGTCTGGCAATGTGGATGATCAAAAGCAGGAAACAACAAAATTTGCTTAGATCATATGAGATACCATAGGTAATCCCTTCAACTTTTTGCATCTTAACATGGCCATTTTGTGCATCCACCAAAGGGTCCTTGGATCTGGTTCTGCTATATGATTCCTTAATTTTTCTCCTCATAAGTAGAACTGATAAGCTGGAAATGAACAAGACATGAAGGAACACAAACAGATGGTTCCAGAAATAAGGTGAGCTGATTTTTGTCCATCCTTCCCAAAACTCTGCTGAATAAAGATCTGCCACAGAAGGAAAAATGGCGTTATATATTGATCAAAAGTGTTAACAGACAAGAGGAGCCAAATGTATCTAAGAAAGTAATCATTGATTGTATGAGACTCTTCACAAGGTTGCTTCATATTGATCATTGAGATCGATCAGTGGGTAATGTGGTTCTTTCTTTACTGTGTTTTGTTGGCTGTCGTTTATCCATATTCACTTCAATCTTTAGAAATGTATCAGATAGCATATGGACTTTTTTTTTCTTTTTTTTATGTTAACAAAGAACTTCGACAGCTTTTACTTGAGATCCAAACCAATAAACAAAGAGATCAAAATGCATGCTATACCCTCATCCTACCATATGTAACTGCAGTGAATCATAACCAAATAATACTGCCTTGATACAATCTAGATACCATGAAGCACGTATGCTTAAGAAAGACAAAACACAAAAACTTCTGAAAACTTATATATGCTAATGTCATCTTACTTGATGAAATGAACAAAATATCATGAAACATTCTCCCCAACGCTGAGCCAGTTCTTATGACCATCTTCTGCAGTTATCCCGCCTTCGATCTGAGGGGGGAAGACAATGCAAAGTTCACCAAAAGACGCAGATATATATGGAATATGTGCTTCTAGTTCTCTCATTCGTCACTTGTTTAATAATGAGCACCTTTTACTGAGATTTATGCTTAATTTAATCAGTTACCTTGAGGACAAAGTTTCTTTGGCCATAAGAGGACAGAAATGTAGCACTAGTCAACAAGCACCTAATACGAAAGTATAAAGTATGGTCTTATTTTAAGAAGATATAATGTAAGACGCAAATAGTTTAATTGCTACATTTTTTATATTATTGTATAATTATGTGCTATATGATTTGGATCGCACATGGCAAAAGCAAAACCAAAGGGAGCTGCTACAAGTGACGTTGTCGGAGACTTATCTTTGAATTTTGAAAGAATTAATTGTTGTATACCTTCGAATCGTTTAAGAGTCTATCTTTTTTCACCAAAAAAGTAAAATGTGTTGCATGGAAAGATGATTTATTTTTTTGGTAGAAAAAGATGAATAAGAATGAAATATGATGATGGAAAGCACAATTACTTGGTCATTGAATTAATCTAAATTAAATTTCTCCATCTTTTTCTTCTTCTTTTTTGTTTGTAAGTTGACTTATAATACTAAATTACAAGCAACATTTTACAATGAAGTATGAGGTCATGATCCATGACAATACGAGGGAAACTTCATTGCGCAATCCGTTTTGGCGTCATCTGATTAAATTATTCAGCGTTCATATTGTACTTTGTCTTCGTCTTTATTAAAATTATAAGATGAAAGAAAACATTGCAGAGAGCTCTTGTCGTATGCCATCAGGTGTCCCATCTAAGTAAGATGAATGGTTAAGGTCATGTAATATTTTGTCAAAAACAATATTTAGCTCACCAACACAAAATACATTTTTTCAATAAAACAAACCTAAAATGTACGTATATAAATGTAATAAAATTTTATTAATTCTTTTGAATATTTTGCTTTAGCGCCATCAGTATCTAAAGATTCTTTCTGGACTACTCTGGAGTTTGAACATCAAAGTGTGACTTAAACAACAGGTCAATTTGAAGCTCAGCTAGCCATTTTAGTAGCCTTAAATTAAAATCCGTCAAATTTATCAAACTTAATTTGTTTCTTATCCGATTATAATTTGATAATCTCATATTCCAATAGCTATAAGTTGTTACTATTTTCTTGAATTATATTTTTTTTATTATCGTTAAAAGTTGTCAGTCCGAATTAATAATAGAACTCTCGATAAATTTTTTTGAGTTATTTATCACTCCATCTCAGCTGCTCAAACTATAATAAAAATAAAAATAATTATAAATTATTATTAAAATCAAATTATGAGAAATTTATTTTAAGCGCCCCAAAACTTTTCTTTTCTTTGGGTTGAACTAGGAATGACACCCGCTTTCGGGGCGGGGGATATGTTCCCGCCCCGACCCCCCCC
>LTAE01015481.1:0-10318 GCA_001647135.1 Pontederia paniculata
AAATGCCACTAGAAGACAAATACTAAATAGAATTTGCAGATTCCTCTACCAGCTCTTGTGGTCCAAAAAAAGGAAGGTTTCTTTTGGCAGCTTCCAAGCAATATTGGCAGGGCTATGCAATGGACAACTGACATCTAATGATTGGGGAAAAGGAAGAGGATAAAAGGCAAAATGGAAGGAGAAGAAAGGGTTCCGCTCCGCATCCGAGAGGAGGGGAGGAGCCACCTCCATTGCTGAGGAAAGAAGAGAACCAGAGCTGAAGAAGGAGGTTTCTACATTGAGATTTGGAGAGTATAATTGGTTTATGTTTGTTGATTCTTGCTTGTATCTATTTCCAATGATAAACTCTTGTATTATCCTAGTTGTGATGTGTGTGATGGTTGTTTTAGGCTAAACGATTAAGCCTGGACATGGGATGATTTGAGAACATCTACTTGTTATATGAACTTATCTTTTAACGCATGTTTCTATTCGACTTTCCAATCTTTCCTTTGCATTGTATGCTTTGTATGTGTGATGATTTTTATGATGCGGACTGCTCACTATCTACTCCTTGGAGGGTTGAGACCGAGAGGGAGAAAAGCTTGCCCCGAACTCTATTTTTGTAAATAATTTCTGCTTATTTATTTTCATTTTTCGCACTATGAATATTCAACATCATTATTCTTGGATTTTGGGATTCTAAACTAATTTAAGGAGGTTTTAACTGGATTCCCTGATTTCAGTTAATTGAACATTCGAATTTTTAAAAGCATTTCCATTTTTGTGATTGCAACAGAGGAACCGGGGTAACTTCTATAACTGACACCCGGATTTTGCGAGTTGATCCCTCACCTGGCGAGATTTTGGGAATCTGGAGTTCTTCTCACCTCCGGATTCTGGGGAAGCGCAAGGGAAGGTCTGAAGATGACACGAAGGGCATAAAGAGGGGAGGAGACGACGTGAATAGGGGATCGGATGTCGGAGTTCTATAATTTTGTGCTTAGTTTATTTTCTGGCAAGGATGTTGATCGAACTCTATTATGTTTTTGTAGCTGCTAACCCCAGGATGTCCGGCTAAACTTTTATCACCGGAATCTTGGGGAAACATCTGATTTTATCTATTTGCTCTGAAATGTTTTAAGCTTCATCTTCTATATCATCTACTTGAATCTCGCGTGATGATTTGTGACTGAATATTTTGTGTTGTGTTTTCTTGTTATTTATTTGGTTCTTCCCAAGTGCGTACTGTCCGTAAGGACCTTATAGTGTTGCCACCTTCACACAATGAGCAAAGAGGTTAGTGACGAAGTTTGGGGGAACCTTAGTCCAGATTATGCCTTATGAGTTAGGGGATAGGTGAAAGTTTGCCCCTACCTCTGGAGCTTGACCCGGAGCGAGTAGCCTCAATCTTGAATTTGACTTAAGATTTAGGTAGAGAGGGGAAATGATTACCTTGACCTTGAGAAAGGCTTAATAGGTAATTTGGAGAACAATTCTCTTAGTTGGCCCCGTGAGCATACGCCACGAGAGTGGGAGCTTGCTGATCAAGTTACCGTTGCGAGAGCAGGGTGATGCTTCGACCTGAGAAACTCTCTAGTTGAACCTATATGTCCCCCTTGGAAAAGAGGTCAGTGCACACTGAGAGGCGGTATCCCTATGGAACTTGGGTATCAAGATTTATAATCTTCTATCGAGATTTAAGATTGTGAGCTCTCCCCTTAGAGAGAAAGTGTGACTATGGCCAGATTACATTTGGTCAAGCCTTGAGCCTCCACCGTGAGAGCAGGATAGTGAAAGTTAGAGCAATCACCGCGAGAGCGGGGTTGCCTTGACCTATGGTGTAAGGGCCTAGGAGACTTCATACATATTCACGACAAAGAGCAGATAGATTAGATTCAGAGGTGAACCCAAGGTTCTGGNAATCACCGCGAGAGCGGGGTTGCCTTGACCTATGGTGTAAGGGCCTAGGAGACTTCATACATATTCACGACAAAGAGCAGATAGATTAGATTCAGAGGTGAACCCAAGGTTCTGGTGTCCTCTACTCATCAGAATTATCTTTCTTTTAATTTCTGGAATTCTTATTTTAAAAACCCAAAAACTTATTTATGTTCCCAGTTGATTACCCCTCACCTATTCTGGTTGGGCTTGGACCTCTAGTGTCAACCCCCAACCGCGAGAGCTTGTTTGAGGAAAAGTGGAAATAAAAGCGTGAAAATGAAGTTTCCCTGTTGATCGATACCTGAAGTACTCGACGATTGTCGTATACTTGCGGTGATAGGAGTGTGCTAGGTTCATCAATATTAAAATTTGAAGTGAAGATAATCTTTTGCAAAAGATTGACCCTGGCTTTACGCCCTAACCTGTGGTCATTTCTATCTTACCCCACACTTCTCATCAGGTAGTTCTGATGTTTGTCGACTAACAAGGATGACTTACTGCCGGTGACTGAAGCTAACGGCCCGTGACAATTTGTTGGCTCATAAAGTTCGCAATGACAAAGTCCGTGATGGAAGTATCACGGCTTGTGAGCTCATCAACATCACGGTCGTAACATGCTCTAGGTGTTACGAATCGTAATGCAACATCACGGCCCGTAACGTTCTGATATATTTGGTTTTTCCGGGGCGTGTTAGCTTCTTATGTGCTGTGACTTCAGGGTTCACGGCTTGTGACTATTTGTCGCGCCCCGTGACGGAGGAGAACACAACTCCAACCATGTGCCTTAGGCAACCAGAGGCCTAAATGACTTGACCAAGACTCCAGGATGAGGAAAGACATTTGTTGCTGGAGATTACTTGCTTGCATTGTGGCTCGAAGTTCTTGCAACGTTCTCTTGGCGATGAATCTTATGACTCTCCTTTATGTTCAGAATTTTATGACTCCTTTCTTCAACTAGGACTTGGTCACTATAAAGCTTTAAGAAATTCTATTAGAGTAATCATCCTAAAACAAATGACCTAACAAAAATCAAATGAAAACTAATAAGAAAAGTGAGAAAATTGGGTTGCCTCCCAACAAAGTTCCTTATTTAACGTCGTAGTGTCAACGCCTTCAGTTGATGTTCAAGGTTGCAAGTGAAGGGAATTGCAAGTGATGATGCACCCAATTATCTCCAGCTTTTAGTGACCTTCGATAGTGATGTTTGCTTTTCCCGTGTTCTGATATTTCAAATTCTCCTCTAGCTGAATTGGAGTTGGGCTCTTTGGTCGCTATTGTTTGGATGAACTTGGTGCATCTGATCTTGATGGTGGAGTGGTTGGTGATGACAATGCAGATGGTGTCGCTCTCTCCTCATGTGATGGTGGATGAATAGGAGACGAAGTTGTAGTGATTGGAGTTTTCAAACATAAGCTCCTCCTTCGGACTTTTTCATCCTCAATGATATATTCGCTTGTCTTTTTCACTCTCCACTGGGTAGTCCATGTCTTCTGATGATAATATCTCTTTGGTCTCCACCTTCTGTGATAAAATCTTTGTTGGTGGCATGGACACATGATAACTGATGGTCCTTCTGCAGCGTCTTGTGACGTAGCAATTTGAGAAAATAATTGTGCAGCTTGCTTTTGTAATGCTTGAAATTTTACTTCCATGGATTCGAATTTGAGTTGAAATTTTGCTGGTTGGGAGAGGAAGGGAGATCGTCAATCATTTTTTTGTGATCTTTTTAGATGTGTCAATTGGGTTTCCATGTTGTTGATTAGTTGGCCTTGCTGGTTAAATTTGTGTTGAATTGTATATGAACTTGACCAAGCATGTCCTCCAACTTGACCCTTGACTCTATTGATGATTTGAGGACACCACCTATCTCTGTATTGTGTCATTTAATTTCTAAAATCTGATTGTCCATGATTTTGATGTACTCTTCTTGCATGGAGACTTTCTGCACTAATATGCCCACCATATGTGTGAGCATGACAAGTGGATCCGTTGATATGTCTTCTTCTTGAGGTTGACAAGATGGCTTGCTAGAGATTGATTCCAACTTGAATAGTTTTTTGTGTGTCTTCCAGTTGATGGCTCGATGATGTTTCACACTTCTCAAGTTTGGCTTCTTCATGAACTCCATCTTCCTTTGATTTTTTGTTCTTGCCCTCAATTTGTGATTTTGACTTTCCTTGTTTCTTTGCCATTGAGGGTGCTCAATTGATCTAGTTGTGTATAAAGATATCTCCTGAAAATTAACACAACACTAAAAGAAACGTGAAAGTATTTGCAATAATTATTCTCACGCGACAGAAAATAGAAAATAAAAATCTCAAGTTACTAATGAAAGTAGACAAGTAACCTAACAAATTTAAACTCCTCGAAGTCCAGCCCTAACTTGTAACAGTGTTTAATGTATCAAATAAGAACATCAATATTAAAAATACTAATGTATACTGGCCGTAGCATACAAATTTATTGTTTTTCTAGAATATTTCTTCTTTCAACATAATTTTTCGAGTTCTCGCCTTTAAATAGGATTGCACAAGGAGGTTCGTGTAGTGGGCTTTTGACTCATGACTCTCAGACCAGATGACCTTAGGACAACAGGTGTTGAGGCACCCCTCGAGCTTACTTGCCCGAACACTCCCAAGTTCTAAGTTAAGGTTCTAATCTCAACAGTAACTTGACTGTTAGTGTGCTTCTCCATATTGTACAAAGGGGTTCATGTAACAAGCTTTCAATCAGTGAATCCCAAACTAGTTGGCCTTAGGTCACCAGGCATAAAGCCCAACGGATCTAATTCCCGAACACTCAAAGGTTCCAGATAACTCATGTCACAACCACCTCATTTATTTAATTTTCTTACAAAAATAAGCTCAACATATACTTATATGTTCAATAAGGAGTTAATTATTATCAACACTCAACAAAGAACAGGAAGAGCATAAACAAGAATTTGTCATCTAAGTATCCCTAAATCTAGATCCTAATGCTAAGACGATAAAGGATAATTAAAGCATTTGAATTTCATTATCTAACATGATATCTTCGAACATTACTCTTAGAAAAATATAACTCCAAGACATGAGACAATATTGATGATGAATGATATTTTTGGATTTTAATTTTTACAATTTTTTCTGGGATTTTCAATAACATGAATGCAGTATAAATGCAGTACAAATACAATACATAAAGCAAATATGCAATACCAAAACAATGATGCATGATATTGCACTCCCCCAAGCTTAAACCAAACACTATCTTGGCTCAACTGAAGGGAAGGTACAAAAATAATGAGAAATGTATGAAACTCACAAAAATTATGAGAAAATGATATGCATGTGGTATATATATTTTTGCTCGCATCAAATGAACAGTGAAGTTCAAATTGAAGAATGATGATCCTAGTTGAAGGGTGAGAATAACAATATTTTCTTTTGGTAAGGAGGTCTTAAGCTTGAGAATACACAGAGAAATGTGGGGTACATGGAATCCAATTCAGTCGCCAAATAGGTTTATATTCCAAAATTAGATAGTTAGTTATCTCTTTAGATGTAGATTGGTGGTGATTGACCAGAGAAGACATTAAACTCTACTATAGAGTCAATTTGACAAATTCTATTATTATGCGACTATACCTTTTTGGGTGAGGGGAGGGGGTAGGCATCACTTAGCTGGATTGTTTCTTGGAGTTTGGCTTCAAGAGGTGAGGAGGTGATGAGAGGGGAGATCATGCTTGCATAGTTTCCATTGGTGTCTCTTGCTAGTTGCTACAATTTCCTACACTAGAGGAGGGCAGGTTCTCTAGTGCAGTTAATATGTAGATTGCCAGAAGCAGCCTTAATATTACATTTTATCCACCCATCCAAGGAGGTTTCCAAATTGTGCCTTATTAGTTACTGGTGGACAGATGTAGTCGGGCCAACAAGGAACCTTGGGAACTTAGGGTTTGATTTTGAAGTAAAGATTAAGCCGCACCAAGATTTCCATATTTGCAAACCATGTAGCCTAATAAAGAATGGTACCTTGGAAACTGATGGTTGGTTATTAAAGGCAAAGTTTAATTTGCACCTTCGTCTTCACATCACATCTGCCAACTTGTAGCGTCAAAGACTACGATAGAAAAATACCACAACCAAGGTCGAATTTTTTTTTTCTATGTTTCATTGTGGATGTTTGATAATTGATTAAAAAATTTTAATTTTGCATATCCATCTTGTCACTTTTTTTTTAATTTGCATGTGTTTTAATCACTTCTCATTATATGAGTTTCATATTTGTATATCATAATTTACTATTTTATTGTGATTTAGTTCTATTGTGAGAGTATTATGCAAATTTTGATTATTTTTGTAGAAAAATGAAAAAGAATTAATCGATCATCATCTTTTTATATAGATCGACACCAGTGCTAGAAAAGGAAAAACCAAATCTCACTATTCTATAGGCTGATTTGAAGATTTTGAACTAGCTAAAAGGTTTGAAAAGAAAAAAAAATAAGTGGTCTTTCCTCTAAACTAAATCGACCAATCATTAAGGAAAGGATTTTCAATTTGAAAGAGAAATTGAAGGTTCTTCCCTTATTTACTGTATTTGAGATTTTAGTTAATTGATCATCATGAAGACCAAATTGTTAGAAACTCATTTACCAAGTAAATCTTCAATTAGCCAAAGAAGGTTTGAGGAAGTTAGAAGGATATAATGTGGTTACGGAATATAGAGATATAATCAAATCTCAAGAGATTAAGGAAGAAAAGATAAATCCACCAACTACTAAGAGCTATACAAGAATACTATCTACACCATTTGAAGGGATTGTTCCCGGATGAAAGCAATAATATACATCATTTCATCTATCATTTATGTTTTCTCCTTTTTAGTTCAGGATTTTTGAAATAATATATCTGTTTTCCCTCATGAAACTTATAGGCTAACTTTCTTATTTCCGAAGCTATGTGAAGCTCAGACAAGACTCTCTTTATTAATTGAATTCTTATTTATTAATGTTTTCATATGATTCCCTTTTGATATATGCATCTTCGATTTATCACAATTGTGTTTTCAATACTTATAATTAATTTCGTAGATATTGTAGTCATATGATCATCCTCATAAATGTAGGTTTCTCATTTTGGCCAAGCATTAAGAAGGAAACGTCAAAGGCTGTGTAATAGGGAAATCTATCACAACTGGAAAATAATCGCATGCAACATCGTTTGTGATGCCACTTGGGACAACATTTATGACGGGGTTTGTGATGGATTTAAAAATTTATTCTATATGGAGCCTTTGATGTATTTTTCTAGGTTAGATAACGAGAATTGACTAGGCATTTTTTTGATCGATTTTGACCAATTTGTATGTATCAAGAACTATTTGGTGTTGTTTTGAGAAGGATTTTACATTCATAAGTCTTTGTTTGTGTCATTTAGTCTAAGACTGAGAGGGGTTGCCTAATTAAGATTGTGGAACCGAAAGATCAATCATAATCGGGGAGACATGACAATTTGTGTCTGATGGTAAAGAACTAATAAAGTGATTTGTCTTAATCTTAAGGGAGTATTTGATGGTTGTGAAATCTGTTTGTGTTTAAGAGTACACCATGTTCACTTTCACATGATCTGAAAATATTTTTTCACAAGCAAGTCTTCCTAGATGTGAACCCTGAAGTACTAGGACTAGACAAATAAATTCTATCAAATAATTTAGAAAGAAGTATTATAAACACACAACTCCACCTACGAATATACAACTTTCATTATAGCATATTAGGGTCAAATCCATAGGAAAATAAAATTTCATCCACTAAACTTACTATATTATCAACACAACCAAAACGAAAGGGAAGGCCGAATGCAAGAGAAATGGGATTGAAGACTAAATTATATGTTATTTTTGGGGTTTTTTTATTTTAGGTAAAGCTGAAATAAGAAATTATAAGAAGATAAAGAAATATGATTGGTCATATTCTTGATTAGTCTTGAGTTCTTACGCATGAATCTTGAGAATTGGGTCAATATAACAAGAGTTACTCGACTTATTTCTTATTTTCTTGCATAGATTGATTCATATGATCCCGTTGAAGTGATAACAAGAGATGAGCCATGTGTGGATCTTTTGCTCGAAAGTTTTTGTTAATTGATTACCTCTTAAATCATTTCTATATTTTCCATTTATGTAAAACAACAACCAATTGAATTATACATTTCTAGTAAGTTAATGCAAGAAATTATTATGACTAAATCAATCAATCCTTATGATTCGACGCGCAAAGTACTATAACTACAATCCGTGTGCTTGCAGTTAATTTGGATCTAATATAAATTTTAGAACTTGCTGTGACACAATTGATTGTCACAAGTTGCCATAGTTTGTGTCATAGTTGCGTCCTAACTCCATCACATCCTTTTCGTTAACGACACACATTAATATGAGTTAATCTTTTATAATGATAGTAGCTTCCTTCCAATCTATAAGGAATGGAGCATTATTTTATATGTTCATGACCATTTTGGGTAGTCGCCTAAACAGGGATCTTCTTTGATGATGTTCATTAACAAAAAGTTTGTCATGGGATACTAAGCATTGAAAGACATAAAATTCTTTGGGGGTATTCCCATCATTAGATTATGCACCATATGTGCTCCATGGAGGTGTACTAGGGTTTATTAGAAGGTGGTAAATTATTCTAACATTGTAAACTCTCGAGGCTTCAATCGGGTAGTGGGGATGTTGCTTGATCGGAGATGATCACCAAAACATAAGAGATGCTTTTGAACTCGGTCTTATCATCTAATCAATAAATCCTACAAGAAATAGTTAGGAATCGATTACTGATGTAATGACCAACTCCCGCATATCACCGTTCTCAATCTCGTTGCTCTCGCATTAAGATTTGAGAGTCGAACAAATCATAGTACTAATACCTATAAATCACCTTAGATAATTCTCAAAGTTCATATAACTTTTGCCTTATGCTCAAAAATCAGCTGGTAGCAACCTTATGTTTGACCCTAGAATCCAAATATGAAAGGATGATCTCAGCCAACAACTCCTACTAGCTACAAATTAGGTACTAGCTCATAAGGTTTTACTCACCTCTAAATTCATCATAATACCCAAACAATAATCATCTTCTCGAATGGAAATTGCAGCAAAAGCTAGGCCTCAAAGTTTTGACAGAGAATCAACACGAGAGAAAAGAAATTAGATTATAAAGAACCATGAGCAAGACAAGTAACATCAATTAGAACATAAACCAAATGCATTTAGAAAACAAAAATGAGTTCTACAGCAAATCTTAGTTTCTGTAGAATCTAGGATCCCGAGATTATTTTGGTGATCACAAATTTGTGAGGGAACTTAGTTTGGACTAATAAGCTTGTTTCGATGTTCAGAGCATAATAAGTCGACCGAAGTTAAAGAATGCACGACCTATGCACATAAAAGACATATCAGAAGAATCCTATGTGTGCAGTGGTCGTCCAAAGCATATGAAGTAGTCGACCAATGTGGAAGGCAAAGATCAGAGAGATGGAGTCAAAGACTGAACGATCGACCAAAAATATTGAGAGGACGACCGAAGATAAGGTTGAACAGGGAAGGTCGCCCAATGGAAAACAGTGGGCGACCGAAGGCTTTACACCTATAGTAAAAGAGGATGGACAATAGACTGTCCAAGGAGAAGTGGACGCCCGGTGAGGAGACTTAGCCAAAGGAGATGTTTTGGCTAAGGGAAGGAGAGGTTGACCGAAGGTGAAGAGCGAACGACCAAGGAACTGAGGATGAAGGCAATGGATGTCCAAAGGTTTCAGAGTGAAAATAGTGGACGATCGGGAGATTGCCAAGGCTGGAGAGGACGTCCGAAGGCTCGTGTGTAGGAGCAGCGGATGACCAAAGCTGATGAGAGAATGAAGATCGATCGACCGAAGATGGAGTGCAGACGACCAATGGATATCAGACAAAGACAAAGGTCATCCGAGGTCTTGGTGAGAAGACAAGTGGACATCCAAGAGTTCAAAGCAGTGATCTGAGGGGGGTTGTAGAGCGGACGATAGCAGCATGAGCGGACGATCGATGGTCAGAGGTCGTCCGAGGGCTGAAGAGACAAAGCAGTGATCGATCAGGTTATCTGACAGAAGAAGAGTGGACGTCCAAGGAATCTGATGAGTTGTCAGAGGATGGCCGAAGAATGTCAGAAGGAGGAAAGGACGTCCGAGGATCTCAGTGGAAATGAGCGGGCATCCGAAGCTTGTCAGTGGAATATTTGGCGGACGTCCGAGGATCTCATTGGGAAGTGAGCGGATGGCCAAAGCACTGACTGAAGAGGGAGTGGACATCCAAGGATCTCAGTGTAGAATGAGTGGACGCACGAAGGATTTAGGGAGAATCAGCGGACGACCAC
>LTAE01015482.1:0-10317 GCA_001647135.1 Pontederia paniculata
GTTCTTGATTCTATGGGTTACCTGGACGATGTGGTTTGAAGTTGCCATACGCCATCGTGGAACCCTTCGTTGAGGACTTTTCCCAACTGAATTCTGAAAGTTTTTTTTTTTGTTTGTTGTATCAGCAGAAGAATGTCAAAAGAAGTAGCCATGACAAAGCTATCCAAAATTTGCAGAATGTATAGTTTTGATCAATGGGTGTTCATCTAACAATGGATAATTACCTGCCACTGCCAATGAAGTCATGGCGTGTAAATTTGTTGCTATTCCAAACTGAAACATTAATCTCGTGGAGGCCTTCGATGAGGGTGATCTGAAATTTATCACCAAAAGTGGGGCTTTTGCCTCCATCTGAGCATCCATGTCAACAAAAAAAAAAGGATCAACCATTATGTTCCAATTGACACAAAGAGAAGGAGGAGGATTGAAACAACATGCAGAAACAAAAGTTTCAGAGATCTCACTCTGCCCAATTTGAACAGTATCCATATATTTATAATTTGGAAAAAAAAATATGTAGTGCACTTGTACAGAAAGTAACGACATTTTCTATACAAACGAAAAATATTCTTAAACAACTAACTAGTAGTACCAGTGCAGGTCCTGGTGCGATAGTTGGTGCTGCCATACTGGAGGCAGACATAGGGATCCTGTCTGCTGAACAACTCGGCGTTCTTCAACTTGTTGCATCCGACCACTGGAATTTCGGCGCAATTAGTAGCACAGAAGGTAAAATTTAAGCAAAGTATATGTGCATATGAACTGGAGAATCAAATGAATTGACTAAAGATGAATCCAAGGTTGTTAAGATCGAGATCTTATCTAAGATCGGAGGAGAGTTGTAAGATTAACGATCGGACAAGGATCGTTTGATTTTGTAAAAGATATCGTAAAGATCCTACGAATTAGATCGTAGGATCAATAAGAGGTTAAATATAAGAAGATCGTAAAATAAATCGTAAAAGATCGAAATCTTGACAATCTTGGATGGATCGACGATACAAAACACTGTAGCATACTCACCTGTGATGTCAAGCATCTGGCCTTGAATGCTGCTATTAGCAGACATGATATTTGATGGTAAGAGACAACCAGGAGATGGAGAGTTGAAGATTAATGCCAAAGAGATAATAATATGTAGAATGAAAGGTATTATATATAATGTTTACATCTCAAAATGCAAACGCGTATCTCGAAAGCTCACAACTCGTTCCTTTCCTTGGCAACCAAGATTTGATGAAATACTTGACTGTTTCTTCAATCGCCATTAATGCTCATTTTCGTCTGTCCTTCCATTGCATTCTTAAAATTGTTTTTCAGTATGAACTCTTCTTCTTTTAATTGCCAGGTGACAGATAGAATTTCTAGAATCTGATTAATAATGCGTTATAAAGTTAACTCCCTAACGTTTTTTGAAGTTTGAACTTAGAATTACTAATTCCGTTAAGTCAGTCCAATACTTACTGAGTTGACTCCGGTTTGTTCTGAACGAACTCAGAACCTTCATCATCTAAAATGAGAAGGAAGCCTCGGGTTGACCAGCGTCGGATCTTATTTTGCCAAATTGGGACATCCTTCCAGCCATCGGTTTCTAAACATTTCAAAGCTCGTAATTAATTATTGTAGAATCATATAACAACCATGGTTTTGTGAAATTTCATGTACAGTTGGACTTATGCACCGATTGAAAGGTCTTATGTTCATTTTTCATTGTAACTCTATCGATATTATTTTGTATATAAGGTGGATTGTTTTATTACTTTATAGTGCGTGGTAAGATGAACAATTGGTAAATTGCTGGGATACAAAATATAGTTATTCCATTTGTCAAAATTTACTATAGTTGAATAAAAATAATTAGTTGAATAAACTGGATAAGAATGGAGACTGGAATCTTTATATATATATATAGGCGGAGTGCATTCTCTATTAACTATTTTTTTAGTTTCTTTAGTTTAAAAATATTATGATTTTATTATATTTCATATTTCATCATATTTTATTCATTATAAAAATAAAAGTAAACTAATAATATAGAATACAAATCAATATATAATAATAATAATAATAATAATAATAATAATAATAATAATAATAATAATAATAATAATAATAATAATAATAATGAAGTCATTTATCATGGCATATGGAGACACTGTCTCCTTCAAACATCCATCTTAATTATTATATATTTTATCAATGTTTTAATCAAATGATCATATATAATATAAAATTGTGTTTCATGACAATTTTATATTATATGAAATGCATTCTTCATTCAATATTCTCCTTATCTTTTCTTTCTCCTTTTTAATTTTTTTCATCTTAACTTGTCAATTATATAAAGTTATGCTTCATGACAATTTTTTAATTAGGTAAATTGAATTTTCATTTCACTATTCTCTATCTTTTTTCTGTTTTTCCTGAATTTTTTATCTAAAAATGTTAGAAAATGTTATAGTCATAAATTAATGTAATAACTCGTTAATTATCATTATAAATATATATATATATATATATATATGTTAAGATGATGACTATGTTTATTTTTTTTGTAAATCATTTATCCTCTTATTGACTTTTCATATTCCATAATATTTTATTCAATATAAAAATTAAAATAAAATAACAGTATAGAATATAAATCAATACATCAATATATGTAATAAAGCCATTTATCATGGCATTTTTTATAATATGATGGAGATGCCCTCTTTTTCAAACATTCATCTTAAATTTATTATATTTTTTATTAATTAGTTATTTAATTGAAAGATTATATAACATAAGATTTCTCTTCTTGACAATTTTATATTAGGTGAAATGCATTCTCCATTCAATATTCTCCCTATCTTTTTTCTCCTTTTTAATCTTCATCTAAAATTGTCAAAAAAAGTACGACCATATGTAATCTAATGCATCATTAATTCACATTATAAATATATATATATATATATATGTCAACATAATGACTATATTTATATTTTTCATAAATCATTCTATATCTTATCTTATTTTATATTTATGACGCTTCATGATAATTTTGTAATTAAGTGAACTACATTATCTTTTCACTATTTTCTTTAACTATATAAAAGTCATTCTTCATGACAATTTTGTAAGCAGGCGAAGTGCATTTTCACTATTCTCTCTATATATTTTTTTCTCTTTTTTAAATTTTTTAATAAAATATTTTGTATCTTATACTCTTATAAAGTTGGCCATTTTATAAAGCTTCTTCTTTGAGTATTTGAGTTATTTTTCTAGTTTTTTTTAATTTTTTTATATTATTTCTTTTATGTCTCCATTGTTTTCATTTATTTGCATTAATCATAATTATTCACATTAATTTAGTCGTTAACTCATAATTCTTTTCTTAACGCTCTCATGAGCCATATGAATTCCCAGGCCTACAAGTGCAGACACTGGAATCCTCGATAAATAGTAACTAGTATTAATTCTATTTACGTCTTCGTTTTGTCTACCGTTAATGGTGTTGGTTTGGAATTAAATAATCGAGGTTTGAATCTTGTAGTTGACATGTTTTTCTTTTTCAAGTCTCTTTTTATTTTTCCATGTATTGTGTTCTTTATTTATTTTTTATATTTTTTCTTGTGTAAGTATATGAATATATTTCACGTATTTATACTAGGGATGTTCACGGATCGGATTTGACTCGACCCGATGTTAAATCTGACCCAATTATTTAATTTGATCGGATCGAGTTGTTGATAAATTAGTCACCGAATTTGATCCAACTTGATTTTATTAATCGAGTTGGATCATATCAGGTCATTAGTTTACCCAATTGAATTTGTTCAATTTTTAAACTTTTTAAAAATATTTGATATCTTTAAAAAAAGAAAAAAAACATATTTTTTCAAAGGTTTGTAATATTTTTCAAGAATATAAAATATGAATTTTAATATAGCTTAACTTTAAAGTGTATGAAATTATTATCTAGAATAAATTATTCAAATTTAATAAAAAAATATAAATATTCGGATCATCGTGTAGGATCAGATTGATCATGCTTGAAAAATTAAAATTCGTTCTTGATCCACTGGTGATCAAGTTATGATTGATTCGATTCAGGTTTGATCTGATGAACGACCTGATCCAACCCAATTAACATTCAATCGATTCGGGTCATCGGGTTTATCGGGTTGACCCGACCCAGTGAACACCCCTAGATTATGCCTTATTATCCTATCTATTGACATTTTATGTTTTTTCAGTAAATTTACATATAATTAATTTATCCTAAATTTATTTGGCTTATTTTTCATATAATCAATTGATTATTTCTCTTATAGTCAAGTATTAAATTTTATTATGTCATGTATTTTCATTTTTTTATTCATTTCTAAATTATTTACTCAATGTATTTTTATTCATTTAACTTTTAACACTTTAAGCCATGTAAATGCTTGTTTAATTTCCTAATAAATATATATATATATATATATATAAATTGTCAAACTATTTTTGTTAACATCTTAACATAATTAAATATTATGTTTATTATTATACAGACTACTTAAGACCGCATTTTTCCTTTTTATGTATATTTTTTTGTTATTAAGTCATAGAATTGAATATAAAATATTCTTTTGTAGTTAACTATATGAAAAAATATTATAGAAAAAATCGCCTAGTTACAAAAAAAAACATAATTAAGGAGCACAATAATTGAACATGACACCTAATTTATTAATTTTCCAACTGATTTTAGAAAAAAAACAAAATAGATTAACAATATGTACTTATAAAATTATTTCAATATATAAATAGTTTCCTAAAAAAATAATCAACTATTTTAATTTTTTTAATTAATAAGTATAAAGTGTGAACCTACACAGAAAAATTTTGCCTTGATAGTCTCGAATATAAAATGTCATGACTGAAAGTTAGGAATAATCATTTTGACAATTTTGAAAGTTTATTTTCTTTCACCATTTTGTTGTATTTATTTATTTATTTTCAATTTTCTCATTTATAATTTTTTTATCACCCACACTGTATTATAATAATTTATTACATTATCAAAATGTTCACCTCATCACAATTTAACACATTAACTACATAATTAAGTACCACTAAATAATGCACAAGAAAAGTCTTCAAAATTTAACGATCTGTGTATCTTCCCTCATTGGTCTTTTTACTTTCACGATAGTGAAAAAATATCAATTCTAACCAACAATGTTATGTATTTGTGTTACCTAAGAGGTTGTTCACCAAACTATCAATGGGTAAGAATGATGACACCAAAGAATGGTGTACTACAAACTTTTGTTTATCAATTACTATCACTTCTATTATTTTTCCTATTATTTTGGTTGATGAGATTCCTATTGGAGATGTTGCCTAAGTTTGACTGTTGTCAATTTGATTTCTTGATTTAGATGTTTGTGATGTTAATTAGTTGTCTATCTATTTTTTTTTTTCCGTTAATTGTCCACTTGAATTTTATTTTTGCAAAATTTACACTCTATAAACATGATTAAACTTCATTTCCTTTAACTCTTAACAAATTCTCATCAAAGTTTTTTCAGCATTGGAAGTGTTTTTCCACGGA
Organism: Pontederia paniculata; assembly: GCA_001647135.1. Lineage (NCBI taxonomy): Eukaryota > Viridiplantae > Streptophyta > Magnoliopsida > Commelinales > Pontederiaceae > Pontederia > Pontederia paniculata. The sequence goes on from LTAE01015482.1 coordinate 5,582, forward strand.
CATATGCATGATTTCATAAAAAAAGACAATGGATCTAAATAATAATAACCATTTTTTAAGTTAATATGGTATTAATCCTCTTGGTTAATATTTCCTTTTTCCATTTTTTTTTCAAAGATATAAGTGTAGTTAAGAAGATGACTATTTTGAAATTTTTGCTATTATTTGATGTAGATGTTTCTATTTTCATGTTTTTCAGTTTTTCTTTCTCTTGTATTTATACCAAAACTCTTGGCTTATCTTTCTAGAATTTTTTTTAATCTGCTTATAGGAAATTCTTTTTATCAAATACAAATTTTAGCTTATAAAATTAATGCCTTAAAGAAAGTTAAAAAAATGTGATTTTTTTTTCTACATATAGGCTTTTCATGTCACATGCATACAACGCATATGTGTGGTGAGCCTCAAGTTTTTGAGTAGAAGTTCTTAGTTAAGATTACCTATTAGGATATGTTCATCATTTTTTTTTCTTTTTGTTACTTATGTCTGATATATTAATTTTTTAAAATTAAATTGTAAGCAAAAAATGTTATATAGAATAATATTCTCTTTCCAATATAAATAAATAAAAACTAAGAAGAAAATGATGTCTTAAAAAATCACTGTTATTTCTTTCACTTAACTAATTAAGATTATTGCCTCACATTATTTTTCTTTCTATTTCCTTAAATTTCATTTCATATTTTCCATTTTTATTAATTTTCTTTTGTTTTTTTATTTATTTTTTCTTTTTTTACACATTGTCTTCCTTTGGTCTATGTCAGCCAAATACTTCTCAACACACACAATTTTCAAATATTTTATTATTTTTTTTCCAATTTGAAGTTGTTTCCTTATTGTTTAACTATTTATAAAATTCCCATTTTATTTTCCTTTTCATTTCCAATCATTTTATTTTCTTTTACCTCACCTCTTCCTTCTTTCATTTTTTTATATATTGTTTTTTTCCTTATTGGGTGATCATATTTTAAATAAACTATATTACTTTAATTATTTAGAAAACAATTTATATTTGGCATATATATAATTGAATGCACAAGAAAAATAATGAGAACGTTACAATATCATTTGTAACATATTTTTAACTAAAAGATAAATTAATGTACGTACATGCTTAACCGCTAAAATTTAAAGATACTATCACTCTGCTATTGATGATTGGGAGATGAAAAATTAATATGAGGGATAAACAATCGAGCAAAATATAACAAAATAAATCTTTTAAAAAATTGAGAGGGTCTCAACAATTATATTAGTCAAAAGTACTTGATAGTGTAATTATATTGCAAAAAGTTTTATGTAATGACAAGAAAGATATAATATATCAAATTTGTGTAACAATTTCATTTATAAATTCTATTAGTTAGTAAAAAATATGAAACTATTTGTTTATTATTTTATTTCTTATATAATTATTTTTAATATTCAATTATTTCATACAAAATTGCAAATTTTAAAATCTTTTAATTATTTATGTAATATAATGCACCAACACGGACCGTGTTGATGCACAACATGGCTCGTGTCGGGATTGCCGGGTGGCAGTCCGGAATTTAATTTAATAACAACATTTGATCAGTGTAAATTTTGTAAAAGTTAAAATAGTAATATTTAATCAAATTTAATTTCGATATTAAATAAATAAATAAATAGAGTTTGATCAGTTGGATTAAATATTAAAAAATCCTAATGTCACTCTTATAAATAGGCTTAAGAAGGAGATGTGACTCTCATTATTTTCTTTCTCTCACTAAAGTCTTAGCCACCACATCTCTTACTCTCTTCCTCTCCTACCAGGTGCGTAGGTAAGAACCCTTTTCTCTTTCTCACGATTTCTCTCTCTATCTCCCTTCTCTCCTAAGACCTACATTAAACCCATAGGAGAATGTGAAAGACATATGAAGTAGCACGTAGAGCAAGAAGGAGAATACACAAACAAGAGCAGAACAAATTCCTAAAGACCCTACATGATTCAGTATGTAAATAAGCGGATCTCAATAAATAGACTTTCATGATCTATAAATTGCAGGCTAATAATTTATACTAGATGATGATAGTTTAAGATGACTACTAATTCTTGTTTAATTATCTATATAAGTAGATTAGTTCAGCCTAAGTTAAGTAATCATCACAACAAAGCTTTTCAATTAGTTAAATGTGTGTTAGATGAAATTGTTGATGTAAGTGCATTATTAGTATTGTTGTTAACCATTACACTGTAATATGTCAAGTATGCGCAACCATGAAACACACCGCGTTCAAATTTGAATATTGTTTTATTCACAACCATAATCTGATACATGCAATCTTTTGCCAAAACAATTGTAAGCAAATCAAATCAAACTTAGGAATATAACATTCCGATAGACATTCGAAAAGAAATTATAAAGATAGCGCCAACTACTCTCCAAACTCTCTTGCAGCTATTGATTATATGTTGGCGGGTATGTTCCAGCATAAGACCCTAACGAAAAAAAGATGCAACGAGTTAATAATTTTATGGTGTTTGCAGGTTATCCTGATCCTCAAGGACAGGGAGACAATAACGAAGTAGGTGCTAATTACCTGTTCGATAGTACTATCGCGGCGGGGGGTAATTCTGTTGTGGCGGATATGGCCAGGGGTATTGTTGTTGCGACGGATATGCTGTAGGTTGGTACGTTTGTGGTGGCGGAGGCGACGGGTATGGTTGTTGTGGTGGATATGTTGTAGGTTGGTATGTTTGTGGTGATGGCGGTGGTGGTGGTGGAGGCGGGGGGTATGGTTGTTGTGGCGGATATGCTGGAAGTTGGTATGTTTGTGGTGGCGGAGGCGGCGGGTATGGTTGTTGTGGCGGATATGATGTAGGTTGGTATATTTGTGGTGGCGGTGGCGGCGGTGGTGGCGGAGGACACACTGATCCAGAATAATGGGTTGGAGTGGGAAGGCAGAAGGGATAAGGGGCAGGACTTGGAGGAGGGTAAGCTGGAGGATAAGAAAACTGTGCCGGCGCAGATTGGCATCTTTGCTATTTTTTTTTTCCAATGATAAAAGTTAGTTTTTGTCTATCATTTCAGAAAACAGCAGCAGAAGAACAGGAGTGAAAAGAAAGTAAAGAATTGGACTCACGAGTAACGCTTTGGGGAAGTACATGATCAGTTTCAGATCACCTGCATATCTGCACAGAAACATGACCAGAAACTTCAAGCAATATATGAGTGATGCATTTTCCTGAAAGCAAATGGTTCTTGATTCCATGTGTTACCTGGACGATTTGGTTTGAAGTTGCCATACGCCATCATGGAACCCTTCTTTGAGGACTTTTCCCAACTGAATTCTGAAAGTTTTTTTTTCCGGGTATCAAGAATGTCAAAAGAAGTAGCCATGTCGAAGCTATCCAAAATTTCCAAAATTACCTGCCACTGCCAATGAAGTCATCGCCTGTAAGTGTGTTGCTATTCCAAACTGAAACATTAATCTCGCGGAGGCCTTCGATGAGGGTGATCTGAAATTTATCACTAAATTTGGGGTTTTTGCCTCCATCTGAGCATCCATTTCAACGACAAAAAAAAAAATCAACCTTTAAGTTCAATTGACACAGAGAGGAGGAGGATTCAAACAACATGCAGAAACAAAAGTTTCAGAGATCTCACAGCCGAATTTGAACACTATCAATATATTTATAAATTATTCTGAAACAGTTAACTAGTAGTACCAGTGCAGGTCCTGGTGCGATAGTTGGTGCTGCCATACTGGAAGCAGACATAGGGATCCTGTCTGCTGAACAACTCGGTGTTCTTCAACTTGTTGCATCCAACCACTGGAATTTCGGCACAAATCCATAGCACAGAAGGTAAATTTCATGCAAAGTATATGTGCATATGAACAGGGAGAATCAAACAGACTCATTAAAGATGGATGAACTACGTATAATGATGGTACAAAACCCTGTAGCATATGTACCTGTGATGTCAAGCATCTGGCTTTGAATGCTGCTATGAACAGACATGATATTTTTGGTAAGGGACGACCAGAAGAGCTAACAATATGACGTTGCGGCTGGTTGTAGTGAGATCTCTATGTCTGATGAACTATATATAAATAAATGCAAACGCGTATCTCGAAAGGTTGGAGACTTTTTCTTCAATTGCCATTAATACGCATTTTCGTCTGTCCTTCCAAATTGGGGTGGCTGTTCATGGTAACCACGTATGATGAACAATTGGTAAATTGCAGACAATATGGATATAAGATACAGTTAAATTCCACTCGTGAAACTTTACTGTAAAATTCACTATTTGCACTTCTAAAATAAATAATTAGTTGAATAAAATGGATAAGATTGGAGCTCCTTTCACTATTCTCTCTCTTCTAAAAATATTATGATCATAAATTAGTATAATGACTTATTAATTAGCTATATATATTAGCATGATGACTGTATTTATATCTTCTATAAATTATTTATCCTCTTATTGACTTCTTCATATTCCATAATATTTTATTCATTATAAAAATAAAACTAAACTAACAATATATAATATAAATAGATATTTATATGGATTTAATGGGGGTGTAAATCACAACTTGACTTATACATGTAAGTCACGTGATCCGACGATCCATATTAAATCTTATTTGTATAGGTGGTTAGTAGTCTTTTTACTATTTAAGGAAATAAATCTTTATTATTTTTTCTAATCATCATCAGAGAAACAAATTTTTATCCTTTTAATATGGATCGTCGGATCACGTGA
>LTAE01015483.1:0-10317 GCA_001647135.1 Pontederia paniculata
TGGGGCTCCCGGCGACGAGGGGGGTGATGGGGGCAGAGAGTTAGGTTACTTTTTCCGGTATCAAATATCTCGTGTGGAGCCAGAGAGTAGGTTTATGACATTGATGTTCGTAAAGAACTTTCTAAAAATTCGTCGGTCAAGAATGATGTCATGATTATCCAATCTAATTTCTTGGGGTCATTTGGTTCTCTATGTCGTCATCCTTTTGGGTCATTGTCTTCACCTCATCGTAAGACTTTTCATCTGGTTTCTTTTAAAGCTCGTTATTGCTAATATTTATGTTGAGATGTATCCACAATTAACATTTTCTAATAATGATTATAAGCTTGCTAATGATAAGCATGGCAAATTCATGGACATACATGTGAATGCAGTGATAATTTATGTGTTATGAACTTTATCCTAGCATTACTTTTTGATGAGTTTTATGAACCGGCGACTACTAGTTTACATATTTTCTTCATCGACAATAGAGGGAGAGCATGGGCCGAGAAACCCGATTGTCCAGATGCAGATAAACTCGTTTTTTGGGTTTTTTCCTGGATCGATTACTGTACAGGTCGAGATCGGATCAAGGTCCAAAAGACCCATTTAGTTCGGGTCAAAATTGGATTATTATGTTAAATACCCGGTTGACCCGACCCGGTATTCTAGTACAATTTAAATAATAATATTCATATCATAAATAGAATTGTTATCATATTTTGATAAACATATATTAATTATTTGAATAAGGTAATATTTTTTTCTTTTTTTAAGGAGAAGGATGACCTCCGGTGATGCGGTTGTCATCCAATTCCCAATTCAAATTGATGCGGTTGACTAAGGTAATATTAACTTATTATATTTTGATAATTTAATTGTACCTCTGAAGTTTGGTACATATAATTTATTACACGTTCTAAATATGACTATATTTTTATATTTCTATGTTTGAACAATCTAGAAAGACAATTTGATACAATCGGGACGTCCTGATCTAATTCCCAATTCAAATTGAGACATCCTGATCCAGATCCCGATTGTAATCAGATCGAGAAGGAGACTTGTGTTCTTTTTCCCAATAAAAATTAAGTCGGGACTGGGATGCTCTCATTCTCGGTACATACACGATTATACCCCTAGTAGGCAGGAACCCAATACTAATGTGCATGATTATAGCATAAACGCAATGTTGAAGATCCCTTTGAGCTTCTACTGTTTTACAAGTGCTTTTAGTGATAGCAATTTGTTCTGTTGGTCCACTAATCAAGAAGATGCCGAAGTTATCACATAATATTATCGACGCTTCAAGTTCCTTTGGCCTGATCATCCGCCTTTTGCCATTGTTTGGATTTCTGAAGTTGATTTTCGTCATCTTGATGTTGTTCTCCATCATCAATATTGCCTTGCAACTCGTCGAAAACGAGTTTTTTCTCGATTGGAGAGAATTGACGCAGAACAAGAAGACCATTATGAGCCTTTTGTCCTAATCATTAGTCTTCGGTTATGAGCTTTGTGCCTTTAGTTTAGTATGAGTTTATTAGGGGTTTCTTTGTCTCAGATTTTCTTATGCTAGTTTTCCTTTTATTTAGGTTTCCATACTATTTGATATATGGGGTGCTTAGAACCCTATAAATACTCTTGTATGGTTCCTTAAGACTTGATTTATGAATATTTGCTATCAGCATATTTCTCCTAAGTGGATTTAAGTCTCAATCACAAGTATTGTAACTTCTATTATTTAAAATGTTTTATGTATATTAGATGAATTATTTTTTTTGAAAATGAAAAGGACGGTTGCCAAGCTATGCAACCATCCAGATTTATTGATAGAATGGTGGTTACATGTGGTTACAAGATTACATTGAGATTACATCCAATCTCTCACCATCCATCTCGCAAAAGATACCATGTTCTCTACATAGCTTGGTTCCCTTCTGTGAAAATAATTCCATTATGTTGGGCCATATTGACCATAGAACCGCCAAAGGAAAGATGCAGTGAACAGCGGTCTCCTACTCACTTTAATTTGATCAGCAAAAACCTAAGGACCATAGACAAGTTTTATTCCTTAAGGAAAGTTGCTGCTAGAGATTTAGATATTGATAAATCATACTAGAGATATGCCAGTTTATTTATTCAATACGAATAAAAACATCAGCAAAAGTTTTGGTGCTTCTTATATGATTATACCTCCATTCATCTTGATAAAGATCTTCTTGCCATGTTTCCCACCATGAATCTCCTTCGGCATTTTTCCCAGATTTCTCTGCACCTAGATAACAAAAATTAAAATAATTAGAAACATTGTAGATATTAGGCTTGATGCCTTTACGCATGAACTGCAGCACCAACGGCGAACATGATTAAACCCTTTCATTCGGCAAGACATATAGGTGCTAGATTTCAAGTATAAGAGATATAAGTTGAATAACATAAAGTCAGGGATGAAATTTTGTACCTAGCTCTTTATATCCAGTCCAGTCACTTTTCTCCCACCACTATCAAGTAGGTCAAAAGAGTTATCAGAATGGAATAATCAATACCAATATGCTGTTAATGCAATTAAGAGAATAACCACGTATTTCCTTTTATATTTAGAATCACATAAAAGAAGATATAATTTAATTGTAGGTCAAGAAAATCATCATCAAAATGCATTCACAAATATGATGTTATTGTGCTTAAAATAAAAGCTGAATCACATGAAATGATGGAATTTAGTATAGGTAGAAGATGAAAGGATTTCGATTGCAATCACATGCAATGGACACTCATTACGAACAGCAAATTGGCATTTAAATAAAAAAATAACATGCATAACAGCGACAGGTACGTTGTGCTTAAGTATTTCAAACTATGTTGACAAATAAAATCCATACAATTATCAAGCCAGATAGATTAAATTAGCCAAGTTTGTTACAATTTTGTAGAGAGTGATTCAATGTTTCCTCAAAGAAAAGAAAGCATAAACTAGATATCAACCCACCATTCAAAGAAACAAAGTGGTTTAATGAGAAGGAATATACTTGGACCAAATGAACCCCAAGAACTAGAAAACAAAGAGCACATGTAGAGACAGTTTTACTGCTTCTTAGTTTACCAAATATTTTTTGTGTAGGAAATACTAATAGATCATAGTTTACCTATAGTCTTTCTTTTTGAGTGAGAAAAGATGACTCGGCGGTTGGACCAATTGATTTCTTTTACACGAACAGAATGACAATGTCTATCTAAGAGCTAGAGCAATGGCTTGCACTCAAGTCCTATGGAAACATTGTACACTCTCCCATGCAGTTCATAAGCCGAGTATTCACTCAACTCAGCAGAGAATAGACTGCAGGAGTTTTCCTTAAATGAGAGAAAACTGAACCACTCAAGAAGAAAAAGTTTGTTTGTCATTTATGACTCTTACAAGATAGTGATAAAAAGCCTAATTGGATAATCATTTGATTCATGTCACGCCTCCTCTTTGTCAAAAGGCCGATGTGTCGTACAATGATTTCAGCATAGCTCATCTCAGTCTGAATAATGATCATGTCACACCTTACTCTTGTGTCTTATTCATATATGAAAAGATATTGTTGAAAAAGTTACTAAAAAATCTCAAACTCTAGATAATTGATATTTACTGTCCCTATGCACATGTTAAACAATGTTTAGCTTTAATGCTTAATAGTGCAACTACAGAGATTTACAATGTTCAAAGTTTCCAAGATCAATTGGATGAAAGAAGGAATTGAATGTTAGTTGAAACAAATGTAGAGATCTCATAGATGGTAAGCTGTATTACAGCTTGTCAGTTTCATTCCTATAATTTATAATAACTATGCATAGGACTCCAGAAATATGAATAAATACAATAGATGATAAGCTGTGTTTTCATAAAACAAGTCATTCAGATAGCCAAACAAAAATGAAGTCAGATAAAAAACACATGCAGTGGCTAAGAGTAGAAGAATGCACCGTCTCTTTCCACTCAGAGGAACCATCATGGGATTGACCTCCCATTCGAGCCCAGCGACATCTGTATCCATTGTCGCCTAGCTCTTCTCCTATTTCTCTGTACCATGTGTTGCCCTCTTCATCTATGCCAGACTCATTTACCTTTTCATCCAATAAGTTGATTCCCCAATCCTCCTCACTAGCAATACCAGTATCTGAAACAGATGTCAAAAAAAGAAAGAAAGTGCATTTCTTCAGCAAATGCTAGCACAGCAGTTAATAAAGCAAAGAAATGATCCATGGGACTCCTTTGAAAGAAAAAGAAAAAATGGTACATGGGTATCTCTTGTTGGAACCACACCCTACAAAAAACATATATAAAAAACTTCGGAGACAAATTTACCACAGCAAGGCAAACCGATAGGCATGACATTACCACATACCTCTCTTAGGTGGAGTATCCCGAGATTGAGGAGCTGGACTTTTTGGGCTACAACGGCGGAAGAAATCTTGTTGCTTATTGTGCCTTTTTGACCTATGCAAAGAGAGTTAACTTTCAAAGAAAGTGATAAATCTCCCTTGCATGAATAAATTAATAACTTTGTACATGTGCAGGTACATGTCGGCATGTGGTGTCATATTAACCAGTATATGCACAGAACAAATACACAAATATATATGTATGTGTATATTATTATATATTATATATTATTATTATTATTAATGATAATAAAGTTCTATTTCACATATTATCCCAAGAAAATTAACTGTTTGTTTACTGAAAAAATATTAATGATCTATTAAAGCAAAATAGTGTCAATTAATCATATGGCCATCACTGCGAAACTACATTGCCAAGCACAATTTAATGCAAATGATTAACAAGGAAAATGGAATTCCAACATAAATATACAGCAATATACTTAGCAGAATATATTTAACCTATTATTTAAAGAAAGAATGATCATATATTAACCCATTATCAAAATTTAGCGAAAACATGGAATCCAGAAAGAACATTTTTCCTTCAAGAACTTTGAAGGATTCTAGGACAGTTGTCATTACTCGTGTTCAAAGTTCACATGCTAGGAGGATATACTTCTTTTCCTGGCACGTTAAAAATCAATGTCCATTTCAGACAAACCTAAACATCTGAACCAGACAGAAAGCTTCAACTTGTGTACTGCTGAAGTTTGATAACAAAAAAGACAAAACATTTCGATTTTTCACCAAGATTGTACATTCAATCCATCCAAGCTTATTCGATTACAAAAGAAACACTTCATTTTACTTCGCCGTAGTATACAAGCAATTCATCCATAATTGTGTATACAATAGAAGCACTTATCCAAACTCATCCCCAGAACTTAAACTGCTCTAGAGTAATCCCAAGAATTTAGGCTGGCTACATTAAACACAAGAGTATACCATAAATCCAAATTCGGTAGCCATCCTTTCCTCCTAAAAAAAAAAAGAGGACACCATAAATGGCAGCACTGCACCCAATTGAACTCTGGAAAAGAAGTGTGTTCTTTATACAGGTCACACATCTAATCTACAAGATATTTATTTTCTTCAGCAAAAAACACTTCTTCTGTCTTGTCTCCCAGCATTTTAACTAAACGCATCAAACACAAGAGAATTACAAACTCATACAAATCAACACCAGAAGCCGTCAAGTGCATTGATGAAAATTAACAAATGATAAGAGTCTGATAGAAAGGCAATCCTCTACCTTATCAATGCCCACAGTTTCTTAATTTTCTTGAGGCAAATAAAAAACAAAAAGAGATGAAAGATAACAAAAGAGCTGCGTACCGCTGGGACAACGGGAACGGAAGCGCCGGCACGGCCTTGGCGCGGACCCTCCTCGCGCTCCTCTTCGCCTTGGACTCCAGCCACCAGTCCTCCGCCCTGTCCCCGGCTGCGGCGGCCGCATTGCACCCCTTGCGTGCACAGCAGCACTTCATACCTCCAGCGGTCCTCCTCGGCCTCGGGAACGCGGCCACGCCCCGGAGCGCCGGCGGCAGAGGCGCGGCGAGCGCCCTCCCGGCCTTAATGTCGAAAGGCGCGGCCGCCGCCAGACCTCTTGAACTCGCAGCCATCGGCGGCCAAACTCGACCGTTACCGGTGACGACTAAACAACCAAGAAAGATCGAGTAGCCTTCCACATTTCGCAGTAGCAGTAACAGTTGAAGAAGAGGATTAAAGAACGATGCTGCGGGGGTTTAATAGCGAAAACACAAGAATTTATTTTTCTGTTTTGCTCAGAAAACAAGGAAAGGGAAAAGAACACACGAAGAGATCAGTAAAAGAAGTGAGTTTTTCCTGCTATATTTCCCAAGAGGGATGGCTTCGGGAGGAATTAGGAGAGAGAAGGGAAGTGGAAGAGGAAGACGAAGAAGAGGAGGAGGAGAGAGAAAGGAATGGGAGGAGAGAGAAATGTAAAACTGAAAAAAACCTAAAGATTAGATTCTAGATTTTGTGTATCTTTTAAAAATCTTAAGGCCAACATATTTGATTATTTGGAGGGAGAAATAATAATAAATACACTAAAAATTGGAACCTTAAGAAAGAGGTAAGGCTTACTAATAATAATAAATACACTAAAAATTCCCAGTAGGACCCGAAGAGGATACCAACCAACTCGACACGTAATTCGCAAACATGTGGGACCCACAGATATGTGGGCCAATGCGGAAGCCCATGGTCCTATTAACCTGTATAATAATAACTATAATTATTATTATTACTCTGGAAAAATATATTTATTTATCCTAATTAGGATTTCACTAAAATGAATTTTAGTTTTTTTTTCTTTCTAACGAATTATTATCCTGCTCAAGATTGGGGAAGTATATATGTAACCTCCAAATCAACCCTAATCAAACGGGGGCCGTGTCCAACTATGATATAGGTCGTATTATGTCCAAAGGATGAGATAACACAAAAAATGATTATTAGCACGAGTCTGTGTTCGAGCAAGACATGGACTACGTTGAACGTGGAATGTGAAAAAGGCACGAAATTGATCGTGTCCATGAAGGACGACGATTGTGGTACGCTGACGTGGCAAACTCCAAATTTAATTGAATAAGATTACAAATTTAATTATTTTAAATTAACCTAATATCTTTGCTATATATCTCCTAACAACAAAAAAATAACTCCTTAAGCCTCATTAACTTCTCCCCTTTCCTCTCTCTCTCCTCGCTCCTTTCTTATCTTTTCTCCTATCTCACCTTCTTCCTTTCTCTCTTTATGGATTTCATGCTTGGGATTTGCGCTAGGAAAAAAACGAAAATTGATGACATGTGAAGGAGGGAGAAGACCATCACTTGCGAAGGAGGAACGAGGAGGACGATTTAGGATAACAGGTGACTATAATTGCATAATGTAAAATGTATATAATTAAGATCATTAAAGAGAATTAATGATTGGATTTTAATTGATTATTAATGACAAATGAAAGAGGTTTTTCGGTAGATTAATTCTCTATTATTCGGATTTCCATTTATACCGAGATTTAAGAGTTTTTCGGATATGTTTGACCATTAAAATAATAGTTAAATGCATAACCCGCAATCGAAAACGGGGTCGTATTTTCCCATAACAAAGTTTGCATCTCAAGTACCAGCATGAGACGCACTAGGGACGGCCCGCATCGACGAACAACGTGGGGGTCGTGTCCATTGTAGAAGTATACTAGTTTAATCATTTGAAATGGACCACGTGTTGACCTGACATGGTCTGTGATCCCCGGGAGAACAACCCATGTGTCGACCTGACCCTTGACGCTGGCTCCTTCAATCGGAATCAACGCATCCTCAGAAAAATAGCCTGCATGTCTTAGGAACAAAGTTTGTGTCCTAGGGATTTTATAAACCCATGTCTCCCCCGAAGGAAAATAATAGAATAAACCCTACAACAAAAATGAATCGTGTAGCCTTGAACACGACCCACATTCTCATCTGTAAATGTCATATACTATCTGAAACGATTGTGTTCGTTTGAACACTGCCCGACCTGAGAGATAACACTGGTTGTATCGCCAATGTCGTGGGTCGTGTCCCAAGATTCTTGATGTTATGTTTGTCTAACTGTTTGGCTTGATTGAGGTAGGACTAGTGTACTTCACTTGAACTTAGTGTAATAGGTCATAAGAATTAAATATGTTAATGATTGTGTTTGAATGTATGTACGAAGAGGATGGCCCCGACGGATTGAGGGTCTACTATTTATTATGTTCCTTCATGAATCATCGAGTGTTTTCTGGACTATTGTTCAAAGAACTTTGCTTGGGTTAGAGAGAGACCCCATGACCTAGCTAGTCAAACGCGCATCGGATTTCGTTGAATCTTCTTGCACTGGTAATTGCTCATTATTGATTGAAAATAAAAAAAATGACATTACACAAGATGAATAGAATTGAAGTATAAATTATATAATGAACTGGGCTTAAACATATTGATATATTGTACACCATGAGAGTTAGTGTCACTGATGTTCTTGTCACTGTTACTGAAATGAAAGATATAGAAAATTGATAAGCATTGATTCCCCACATGTCTGGTTGAAATTATAAAGGAAAGGTTTGATTCCTTCATATGTTGACTCTTGGTTATTGTTCCTTTTTATATGATCTTTACATATCGAGTGTCAAAGCTTATGGGAGTCTCTTCCCTATTTCTGTAGGTAATTCATATGCTTATTAGGTGTCGATGGTGCTTATGGTGATGTTGCTCGTGATAATTTGCTAGCACCTGTAATAGGATCCTGATTGAGTATTGATGGTCTTATAATAGAGAGGATGATGAACTCTGATTACTTAGTATTTTATTTTGAGTTAGTAATTGATGTGAGTTTTGTCTTAAGACTGATGTAATAGATTTTTTATTTCTTTAAGTTGAAAGGATGTTATAGTTAATGAGTTGTTTTATAGTTAAAGAGTTAGTAATTGATGTGAGTTTTCTCTTTATCAATTTGTCAAAGTTAATTCAAAAGATGTAAGGTCGTAGTGTCTCCGATAATACATTTTGCCAAGTGGCGATGTGTGATGTTGGGGGCTTTATAACATATGTAATGCCCCCATAAGCACACTCTACCAAGTGGCAGAATGCCCTCTAAGAGCGCTACGACTTCATACTTATCTTGGCTATATAGTTGACTCTTTGATCATTCAATAAAATGCGAAATAAATAAAACTTTAAACTCGAACTCTTTTCATCAATCTTTCATCAATACTTTACTTTGTATCAATTTAATATACTTACCTTTCATCAATCAATCATCATCATTCTTCAATCATCATCAATCTCTAATCATTTAATGCAATATGAACAACACAATAATTAAACTAAGTGATTATCTTTGTTATCTTTGACTTATCTCATTAATGATTTTGAGGGTTGCTTTGTTGTAACTTTGAATATGATTCATGAGTCTTTGGAGGTCTCGTCAATAGGCCAACGGGGTGCACATGTCATGATTGATAATGATGCTTTAGAAATCCTTTTGTTGCAAGTCGGGGAGAAAGCCAAGCAATAAAAAATGAGTGGCAACTGATCTACCTGTCCTATATTTAAAACACTATCACTCTCAATCTTTGAAACATTGCGACCTCATTATTTAATTTAGGTGAAGATTTTTACACTTTTATCTTATCCACATATAAATTCTTAATTTTTGGAAAAAATATTCATCTACAAGGTTTAAATAATAAAATAAGCATTGCAACTTCAGTCGATACAAATCATGTCAAATACAAAAAATGGGTCGTGTTTGTTGGTCGTCATCTCGCACATAATCCGAAATGAGTAGTCAACACGAGCTATGTCAAGAGATGTTGCGGTCCGTGTTACTTTGACATCTTCGACATGGATCATGTTGGATCACTGTACTATACTTCAATTGAACTAACTTGACATGGTCGGCGCATTAAGGCAACACAGGTCGTGTCTGTTTCCAATTGGGCCATTTTCCACGACCGATACAATCAGGGTTTTTCTTTCGTTCATCTTCGGTCGATGCAGACCATGTCGAACAATGTGGGTCATGTTATACTTGTTCTTGCATTATTATATCTTTAATTCGAAACATGTGTCCTACATTAGGGAGATGCAGACCATGTCTGACTTATCGGAGTCGTGTCTTTTAGGCGATTGATGCATGCATTTTATAGCATATTTTAGGACTTGCATTAGACATTATTTAGTGTCATTTTCATATAGCATGCATCTATTTATATCTTTATTTGTTTATATTTGTTCAAGTCCAGAATCTACCCCTGTTTGGTGTTCTTTTGTAGGAAATAATATGAAAAGGTGGAAGAAGGATCAACAATTAATTGCATCGCAAATGGACTTGTTCGGGAGGAAGAAAACAATAATA
>LTAE01015486.1:0-10314 GCA_001647135.1 Pontederia paniculata
AAGAAGAAGAAGAAGAAGAAGAAGAAGAAGAAGAGAACAATCAAATAAACAATGGTTTGTTGACGAGGTTTGACCGAAACCTTGGCCTACATCCCCGCTCCGATCTTCTCGAACTCGAAACCTCCGGAGATCACTAAACTCCTTCTTCAAGGGCGAAGGCTCCCTTACAACTTCTTCTTCTCCTTTCTTTCTCTCGAGGTAAAAAAGATAACCTCTTACAAGTTCACTCTTGAACACATACTTGCTTCTTTTCTGGATTCATCACTTGAATGCTTAGAAGGAGGAACTAAGGTTTTTCACTCAAGCTCTTAGATTTTTAATTTGCCAGAGTTACTTCCTAAGACTCTTGGGATTACAATATATACTCTCCACTCAACGACCTAATCTCTCTCAGAAAACTAGTCGTTAATGGAAGTACAATACTCTTCACCTACCCCTCGATCGTCCGCTTCCTCTGCTTCGGTCGACCGCTGCTCTGGTGAAGTCTTCATTTGAAATGTCGTCCGGTGCTCCGGTCGTCCGTTGTTTGCCTTTGGACGCCCGCTCATCCTTTAGCCTTAGACCATACACTCTTCCGGTTGCCCACTTGTCTTCACTCCAAGACTCTCGAACGATCTTTAGTTTCTGAAGTCTATCGGTCGTCCGCTCTACACCCTCGATCGACTGATCTTCCTTCTATCATTACATTGGTCGTCCGCTTCTTCAACTCATGAGCCTACGGATGCCCTCTACCAATATTGACAATCTTCCGATCGTCCACTGTTTTCACTCTAAAACCCTTGGACGACCAATGTCTTCATCTTCAGCTCTACGGTCGTCCACTTTTCATCTTCGGACGACCGTTCCTTCCTTAGCCATATCATCATCGGCTAAATCTTCATCACAAGGCGTCTACTTCTCCTTGGAGTGCCCGTTCTTCAACCTCTATACTGTTAACATAGAACCTTCGGTCGTCCACTGTTCTTCACCGGACGACCTCTCCTGTTCTACATTGTCCTCGGTGTCTACAAAACAACTTTGGTCGATCGTTCAGTACTTGGCTTCATTTCTTCACTCTTCGTTCTTCACATAGGTCGACCACTTCACATCTCTTGAACGACCACTGCACACTTAGGATTTTTCCTTTATGTCTTCTCTGTGCATAAGTCGTCCATCCTTCAACCTCGGTCGACCTATCACTCACTGAACATAAAAATTCTATCTTTCAAAGATCAATTCAACAGTTTATTAGTACAAACTAAGTTCCTTACAAATTTGTTAACATCAAAATAATCTCGGGATCCTAGATTCAACATTAAAATGATTAGAAACCTTTAAAAATTCATTTTTCTTTCCTTTCAAAATATAATTGATATTAGAATAAAAAATATATGTTTAATTTAATTGGGTAAATCGATAATCTGACATGATCTAATGAAGATCGAGATAGATTGGATTTGATGATTAATTTGTCATCGATCCGACTCAATCCAATTCGAACAAATTCAATTAGATTAGATCATATCTGAGATCGGGTCGGATCAAACCCGACCCATGAGCACTTTTACCTCGAAATTCCATATTTTTTTATTCCACCAAATTGGTGAAATGATGGTGGATGAAATTTTTTTAGATAAAATTATTCTTTAAATAACTCTTTATCATTTTATTATAATTCATTCAAATTGTGACCGGAGAATAATTTAACTTCACAAAATTTCAAGGTTCATTTGATGGTCTATCCCTTTCATCTTATTTTATAACTATTTTATAATTTCATATGTTTAATTTTTATTGTTCATGTTTATTTTTTTCTTGTGCATTTTTTCAAAGTTTTTTGGATATATGATATAATTGTTATCTTATTTTTTTCACTCTTATATTTATTTCTCACCTTCAATATCTTCTCTTTTTTATTTTTAAGAGAATAAAAAGATAAAAAAATTATGAAAGGGGAACATAAAATACATTAGAATTGAAAAGTAAAACAATAAAAATAAAAAAGTAAGAGTTATAAAGAGAAAAGAGAAAAATACATAAAGAAAAAATGAAAGAAAAAGTCAAATAAATATATAATATTATATATCTATTATATGTCACATATAATAAAAGTTAAAATGACTTTTATTCAATTATTTCTTTATAAAGGTACATATTAAAGAGTCATATTGATAATAACTTTAGAAGATATATTTTTTCTTGAATAGAAAGGTACATATTAAAGAGTCATATTGATCATATGGTAATTCTTGCTCTTTTCTTCTCCTTCGGATAAAAAAAATTTGTCTTCTATTTTACTTTCTTAAGTTAGGGCCAATGTTTTTTAGATGATTAAAAGTGATAAAATTAGTTAATATGCACATTTTTTTCGGCTCACGTATTAGTTAATATGCAATATTAGAAAAAAAAATAGAGGTGTACCCTATTTATATAAGATATACATAGTTGAATTTAAAATTTATGATTAATAATAATAAATAAAAAATATGACTACTTATTTTTAATCATACGTTTCATAAAATAATAATAAACAAGCTAAATTTGGCACATTCTTCTAAAAGATTAGTTAGAAAATTCTTCCGATTTGATAAGGAAAAGAGATGGGCAGATTTTAACCGGCACCCGTAAAAGCGCCGTACCTTTTTTTTATTATTATCAAATTAGTCAAAGCAACAACTATAAAAGCTCTAGTACTGTACTAAGGACAAAACGATCTCGTCAACTCCGCGCTCACAAAGCCAATTAGCCAAAGTACTTAACATAGTAAGATGTGGACCATCAAAACCGTGCTCTTACCAGCCCTCGTCTTCCTCGCCCTCTCCTTCCATGGCGTCTCTTCTACCGTCCTCGAAGACCTGTGCAACAACCTCGGGGAGTTTTACGTAACGAGAGACTATTGCATGGCCACTCTGTCAGCCGATCCCCGCAGCAACGCCACACACTTGAGTGAACTCGCCATCCTCGCTCTTGACCTGACGGCGAACAAGGCCGCCGTGATCAGGACGCAGCTCCAGGACCAAGTGAAGAAGGCGGCGGACGCCGTGGACAAGAAGCGCGCCGAGGCCTTCCTGCAGCTCTACTCCAACATGATCTTCACGATCGAGTGGGCCAGGGACTCGATGGAGTACGCACCGATCTACCGCCCCTTCACCGCCGTCCTCGGCGTGGCGATTGCTGTGCCGTCCTCCAACGGCTACGTTTCGGTCGACCCAGAGAACAATGAGGTCTTGAATCTGATTGTGCTCTCTCACGCGATATTCGAGCACTTGGCATAAATATTATGATTGTCCTTCCATCCACCAATAAGAAAGGCTTCTCTGCAAGAGCTTCAAACTTATGTCTCCCATTTGCCTTAATTTCCTGAATAAACATGCATGCATGCATGACAGCAACAAGAAATGACCATGCAAAGAATTACTGAGATATGTCCTTTTCGATCGATACATATGCTGAGAATGACGATCTGTAGTGCAGTGAATTGTGTAAATCAAAACTTCATTCTTGTGCATGCTCTCGTTAGTTTATATTCTATCACTATTTGTCCTTCCATTCTCGTCATGCATCTGGTGAAAGAACCCGGTGAGGAAGTCGAATGCTGTAGCAACTTTTTTTTTTGCCTTCGATCTGCAGACAGTTCAATTGTAGCTGTTCAAACTTCCAGTAAAAATTTTTTTTGGTGCTTAAAGATTATTTATAAGTAATAATTAACTACGTAATTTGTGTTTGCACCACCCTAATAGTTCTTTATTGACTTTTCGCATTAGAGTGTATTGTGGACTAGAATTTTTTTTAAGCTCTCGATATTCACTACTAGTAACAAGTAAAATAATATTCTTAAAATTAAATTGACGACTTTCATAATTAAGTCTAAAATTTTAGATATAATTTTACGAATTATTTAATCAAATTTGACTCCTGTTACTAGTATTTTTTTTGAAGGAGCTGTTCTACGTAAGGGATTCAAGATCTTATTTTATCTGTTTGGCAATTTAACAGTTTTATTAGTAATTAATGGATAATTAACATATAGTAATTAATACGAGTTATATGTTAATGAATAGAAGATAATAAATATTTGATATATATAAATTTTCAACCTAAATATTTATTTAAAAAGAAAAACGATAACAAATTTTTTTATAAAACAGAATCTACTATCTAAAATTTTAACATCACTTGAGTAAATCTCTATCGCTTTTTTTCTTCTAATGTGATTTAGATTTGCGATACTAGAATATATGATTTGGATGATTCAGTACTGATTGAGAATGCCTAAATTAATATACATCGTAATACATATTAACTAATATTGCTATCCACACTTCCATATATTTTAAGTACGCTGAAATAGTTCGGCATACATATTTTAAAATGTTACATCTAGTAATACAAATCGCCATTTAAGAATAGCATAAATTTCATTCCAAATAAATAATCTGACCGCATGCTGTTATGCGTTTGATTTTTTCCTAATCCTTCTGTGAATTATTTTTTTTTCCGATGGGAATTAAACAATTTCCATTTTGAGTATGTTTAGGGATATTTACGTTTTATTGCTCATAAAAAATGTGCATCTTTTATTGTTTGCTATTTGTACAAGGAGCTCTTTTTAAATTTATTTTCTATATATTCATTCACATTAAGCAAATCAATGTGCCAATCGGTTTGGGAATACATATTAGGAAAGTTTCTTGATGCAATTTGTGAACTGTCATCTATTTTAGAAATTGTTTTCAATTTTTCGTATATATTAGGAAATTGTCATCTGTTTCTTTAAAAAATTTAATTGTTTGTCATATAAATTAGGAATTCCAGCATACTCATAACTTCCCAAATTTCGTGAATTAACAATAGCTTATTCAATTTTTCGTTCAATTGCATCTAATTAGAATTATTATCATTGATCGCTATCAGTTTGAAATATGTGGACCATTAATCTTGTTAATTGCTAGGATTATTCTTAGGAAAGTTTAAAGGGTACGTTGTTTTCGATCACTTACTCGAATAAATTTCCAAATTTAAACCATCTCTACCGTTTAATATTGCTTGTGTATAAGACCAATTATTTTTAATTCCGAAAGCTTTTCAGTGTAATATGTTTATGAATATTTTATTTACTCATTAGATTTGCTTTAAAATAAATAGGAAGTTAAACAGATATTTTAAACTCAATTCTGGCCATCACCTGTCCTTGAATTTATATATGTTTAGGATTAATTATTTTAATCTCCAAACTGATTGCCATTAAGTTTGAAATCGTCCTATTTTATCCGTTAATTATCAAAGTTGATTTTCAAATCCCAAATATATTAATACTTTTCGTCGCATTGTTTTGCATTTTACATTTTTAACTCAATATTATTTAATCATAATGTTTTTCGATAAGCACATTTAAATTTTTATTTACTAGAAAAATTCACAAACAAATAAGGTGAGAGTAAAGTGAGAGGGAAATGTAAAGAGAAGTAGGAAGTTTATATATATTAGCACCCTTAAACTTATTTAATAATGACACTTAACCCCAAAAATAAAGTTTGACATATTTTCTATCATTTTATTTATTTTTTAAATTATTAAAATTTTATTTTATCCTTCTTAGATTTATTGATAAAAGACAAATAGTCTTAGTCTTGTTAAAGAATATAAAAAGGAAAATTTTGTAATTGGATTAAAATAAAATAAAATTGAAGCCGAAAAATATTTTAAAGTGAAAAATAATACTTAAAAAATAGAAGAATTAAAATTGGATCTTAAATATATTTGGAATTATGAGAAAATTTATATTATTAGATAAAAATCTAAAAATAATAATTTAACATGATTAAAATAGTAATTTAATAATTTAGAAAGATAAAAATAACATAAAAAATAATGATATTTATTTTTTGGGGTTAAATGTCACTATTCGAAAAGTTTAAGGGTGCAAAATGGATAATAATATAGTTTAAGGGGTTATATTGATATATATGCTATAGTTTGAGGGAGGAAAATAAAGTTAACCCTTTTTTATTCTAGTGTTGTTTCTAGAAATAAACTAAATTAAACTTGTATATTATTATTAGTATTTTGAAGCTAAACAATATACTAAATATGCATGTTCAATTAAATAATTAGCAGGAGCACCATACTATTTATTTTTAATCATAAAGAAACCATTTTTGTTTTATGATGATTTGATTAACTAAGGCCGTGAACAAATTTTCACTAATAAAAAAAATGACCCATTTTCGAATTTATTAATCTTTTTCTTCCACCCTTAATCTTTTACAAGATCCATTTATTAAAAAGGAAAATTGACTATATTTATCAGCAACACCCATTTTAAAGCCCGCAGCTCTTCTCACCCTTTAAAACCTCGTTGCCTCCAAAAGGAAAAAAAAAGAGCAAGAAACACAAAGCGATGAAGCGGTCCACGGTGCTCATTCTCCTCCTCCTCTTCGCCCTCCAATGCAGCTTGCTGGCGGCTGCCGACGCTAAGATCACGGTGGAAGACGTCTGCAGGAAGGCAGGAAGCGGCTACGTCGACGAGGGCTTCTGCCTGCAGGCCTTCAACTCCGATCCACGGAGCAGGACCGCCGACGAGTGGGGTCTCCTCTCCATCGCCTTGAACCTGTCCATCGCCAACGCCACGAGCACCGCGTCCAAGCTCAAGTACCTCATGGATCATGAGCCGGATACCTTTAAAACCTCGTTGCCTCCAAAAGGAAAAAAAGAGCAAGAAACACAAAACGATGAAGCGGTCCACGGTGCTCATTCTCCTCCTCCTCTTCGCCCTCCAATGCAGCTTGCTGGCGGCTGCCGACGCTAAGATCACGGTGGAAGACGTCTGCAGGAAGGCAGGAAGCGGCTACGTCGACGAGGGCTTCTGCCTGCAGGCCTTCAACTCCGATCCACGGAGCAGGACCGCCGACGAGTGGGGTCTCCTCTCCATCGCCTTGAACCTTTCCATCGCCAACGCCACGAGCACCGCGTCCAAGCTCAAGTACCTCATGGATCATGAGCCGGATGTATTTGGGGTCGGGACCACCCTGCAGGCCTGCTTTTACATCTACCTCAACTCCGAGTCGGCCCTGAGATCGTCGCTGGACTTCGCGGCGTCGAAGGACATCAAGACCTCCGTCGCGCTGCTGAACGCCGTGCAGCTGAACCCCATGTACTGCGAGAAAGCGCTGCCCAAGGGGAAGGCCACCAAGGAGAATGCCGACTTCGGCAACCTGGTCATGCTCGCTACGGCCATCACCACCTTCTTCCGGATACCACCAACGATCTAGTCTTTTTTTTTTCTTCCCTGCCGATGGCTATGAAACTTTGTGCCGATGGGTAATAAGAACTACAAGATTAACTTTAATTTGTTTTTGGTGCAACAATTCAAACCATGCATGTTCTTTTATGTTTCTTCTGGTGGATGGAAACTGCATCATGATCTTTAGGTTTCTCCAATTAATGGTACTCGGGATCTAACAAAAAACACCAATATTGCATGAATGATATACGTGGTGAATTACTGATGACTAAGTTGCGTTTTGCTTTCTTGACTTCTTAAAACGAATATTTCATTTCTGAAAGTAATACATGCTTATATTATATATGGATGATGATGTAATAATATCAAAATCATAAACAAAGTGCAAAAGATTTTAAAAAATTAAGATAATATATTAAGAAAGAAAATTAGTGTAAGAAAAATAAAATTTGTTATATGTTCTAAAAAAAATGGTCACATGCTCTAAAAATGGGTCATCGAGATAAAAGAAAAAAATAAAATAAAAAAAGCTCTACAGTGTGAACATCGTGGGATTCGATCCCTTGTTGGCATAGACCAATATCATCTTCTCTACCACTTGGCTATTTAATCAAATATACCTTGGACAAAATCCAGCGCGCAAGCACCTGTCGCCGCTTTGTTAGCACCCACTAATCTCGTATTCGAACGTTGCGGCGAAGATAAATCCTAATCAAATTGATGATTATTGAAATTAAATGCAGAGCTATTAACTCTAATTGTTCACTATAATACATACTCGCTAATCATCTATGTCAACTAAATTGATTCTTCCCTATTTGATAACGAAAGCAATTATAAAAGGTCATAGAGGATATAAAAATCTGGTAAGTTCCACTTCGACGCGCACAAAGCCAAATGTAGTAACACTACAAGAAAATAGCGAATTTCTCACGAAAATTTTTCCTCCGAATTTTGAGTCTAAAATTA
Source organism: Pontederia paniculata (assembly GCA_001647135.1). Lineage (NCBI taxonomy): Eukaryota > Viridiplantae > Streptophyta > Magnoliopsida > Commelinales > Pontederiaceae > Pontederia > Pontederia paniculata. Next base: position 8,192 of record LTAE01015486.1, read on the forward strand.
TTTTTCCTCAAAATTTATGATGATTTTTTAGTCCATCAGAATTTCTGACAGACTGCATCCGTCAGACATTCTAACAAACATTAAATCCATCAAAATTTCTGACTAATTACATGATCGTCAGAAATTTTGACGGATAACTTGTCTATCAGAATTTCTGATGGTTAGGTCCGTCAGAAATTCTCACGAACCAACCTCCATCAAAATTTTTGCCGGACTCACCTATATAAACCCCTTACCACAAGAAAATAATTTTCAAAACTTAAAATTCTACCCTAGCCATCAGGTGAGTTGTCTCTCCCACTCTTCTTCTTCTCCTCTCTCCTTTCTTCTCTCTCTCAAGCTTCAACCTCGAGATTGGTGTCAAGAGGAGGTGACATAGAGGATAACGCGCATAACGAGAGATAATCCAAAGCGTGAGACGTATAGAAGATAATTGCAAGGTATGTAAATAAGACTATAATTAGGGTTCTTAATATGTAATTGAATAACAATTTACTTGGGTTGAAATAATCTCTCGTATGGATTTTTCAGATTAATGATCTTCTTCCTCGGTATTTTTGGAATAGAATTAAATTAATGAGTGGGGTATGACGAAATATGCGAATACATGTCGTGTTCCCTCAACACGGTCCGCGTCTTGGCGACTCAGACCGCGTCACCTCGACGACTGCTATTTTCAAGTATAGTTTAACCTAGAATTAATCGTGTTGTCCGAGACACGGATCGTGTTCCACTGAACACAGTCGCATCCGGCGACACCGGGCACATAACCGACGATGTTGGTCGTTTTCCCTCACTGCGTTGGAATAATCCAAGACACAGACCGTGTTGGAAATCAACACGGGCCGTGTCCCTCCTAACGAAATAACAATTAACGGATGTGAAACCCTAACCCTAAAACGGTCATGCCGCTTAATGACGTGGGTCATGTCAAACAACATGGGTTGTGTCACCAGTTGATACCGATCGTGTTGTCCCACGAAAATGTTAAAAAAGTTATTTGTCTACTTTTATTCTCAGGATGATGTGATTGTATTGATTGATTGGATATGATTTGATGAGCGATATAGGTTTAGGTGTCTATAAACGTTAACCGAGTCAAGATTATGATAGGGTAAAATATATTAATGATTATGATTGACATTATGCCATTATGCTTTAAGAGGAGGACCCCCGGCTATTGCGTTCCTTAGGGAACTATTGCTATCGCGTTCCTTCGAAAACTATTGTTATTGCGTTCCTCCTCCAAGGAACTATGGGCGTTCCTTCGGGAACTATTGTATGGTTATGGAGACTTGGGTCAGAGAGAGACCCCATGACCTAGCAAGTCATATTGGTACCGAGGATAATCAGAATCTTTCTTGCATTAATAAAGACTCACATTAATTGATAATGATTGCTTCATCTAAGGCAAGATATATAGAGAATGATATATTGATGATGGCTTGAGTATATCGAAAAGGGAGAATATGGACCTCGCCAGATGAGATATGAATTGCTACTCTTGCCATCCATTGAGTATTAATATTGAAATGTAAAGAATTATCCCATTGTGATATTGAAATTGTTATAGTATTGTTAATTGATGTTCCTGTTACATATTGAGCATCTTACTTATGTCCTTTTACATATTGAGTGTCAAAACTTGTAGGATCTAGATGGCACCAAGAGGGGGGGTTTGAATTGGTGTATTAAAAACTTTTACTCTCTTTGCCTTAGTCTAGATGTGTTATGTCAACGGAAGCATGCATATACGAGTATAAACACAAACAGAGAAAAGGGAGTAGAGAGAAAAAAAACATAGCACAAACACGCAGTTTATTATCGAGGTTCGGCCGAACTCCTGGCCTACGTTCCCGCTTCGATCTTCTCCCACGAGATCTTCGGAGTTCACTATTTCCTTCTTCAAGGGCGAAGGCTCCCTTACAGCTTCTTCTTTCTTGCACGAGGATAAGGAGACAACCTCTTACATGTAATCGCTCAAGATCGCTTGGACCCTTCTCTCAAGGGGAACTATGGCTCTCGCTCTAAGCACTCTCAGTGTTCACAAATATGGCCAAAGTTAGTTCTCAAAGACTCTTGGGATTACATATATACTCTCACTAAAGACCTAATTCTCTCTC
>LTAE01015487.1:0-10311 GCA_001647135.1 Pontederia paniculata
GTGGGAGAAGATCGGAGCGGGGACGTAGGCCAAAGAGTTCGGCCGAACCTCGATAACAAACTCTGTGTTTGTTTGTTGTGTTTGTTCTTCTCTCTACTCTTTTCTCTCTATTTGTATTTATATTCGTATATGCATGCTTCTGCTAAACACAACACAACTAGATTAAGTTAAGAAGAACAAAAGTTTTTAAATACACCAATTCACCCCTCTCCCCCATCCTCTTGGTGCCATCTAGATCCTACAATACTTAAATTATATTATAAATATAATTTAAATTATATATATCTAGTTAATAAATATAATTTAATAAGTTATTAAGGTAGATCTGACTTTTTAAATTTAACAAGCTAAATTAAGGTAGGTCATGTTTGGATGCATCCATTGCAAAATTTTCAACACTCAGTTAAACTATAAAAAAACAATATTGAAATGTAATATAGATTAAACTATTGTAAGAACTTTTAACATTGTTCTAACATGATAGAAAATCATGATAATGTTATTAAAATTTTATAATGGCTCTGCTGAAAACCATGAAGGCATTAATGTTTCACTGTATAAAGTATTGAACAATTTATCACTTGATAACAGCTGCCTTTGGTGGATTTTAAAATTTTTCAAAGAAGTATGATTGTTCGAGTCACCGTGCTCTTAGCCATAGGAGGATGAGGTTGTGTTTTTTCTTTAAAAAAAACAAAAATAACTATTTCTCACTTAAATTTTAAAGGAAAGCAGTAAAAGAATTGTCACCAAACACTTCTATATAAAAGCAAGTTATGATTTTAAAAAATGCGCCACGTAAAAGCTTTTCCAAAAACTAGTGTCATATATTATGCCACAATGCATTTTTTTTTGCACATCACATTTTATAATGGGCCTGCTGAAGACCATAAAAAAATGCATTAATGTTCCAAGTATAAAAAGTATTGAACAATTTATTAATTGATAATGGCTGCGTTTGAGGGATCTTAAAATTTTTCAAAAAGTAAGATTATCTTGAGCCACCATGAACCATAAGAGAATGAGGTTGGTTTAAAAAAACAATAAATATAGTTGGTTTTCACTGAAATTTTAAAGAAGAATGCACTTAAAAAATTGTCGCCAAACATTTTTATATAGAAAAAACAAGTTATGTTTTTTTTTAAAAAAAAACTTTTCCAAATGCACCCAATATATCGTTAAGGGAAAAAAAGTGCATCTTTTCTCTTAACAAAAAAAATATAGCGAATATCTATTAGATTGCAAATTAATATTTGACACAAATGAAGTGAGGTACTTACACTATTTCTTGTTAAAATATCTGCAATATTTCTTATTTATTTCACATTTACGCTTTGTAGAAAAGAGCTGTTGTTGCACGAGGTGGAATTAAATCCAAAATACCCTTTATATGTGCAACAAGGTAGTAAATTAATTAACAAGAACTCAAGAGGTTGCTAACTAAGGCTAAAGTCCCTAGAAGCTCTAAAATTAATTGACACAACAATTGGAAAATCAATAACTTTTTAATTTTTATCAGTGCAATTTTCTGAAACTCTGCTTCATTTGTATCTCTTATCCTAATAAAATGTGTGGGTTTGTGTGCATATATATGCTAGTCTCATTTTTTTTTCATAATAAATATATTAACCACCAATATGAATAATAATTAAGGTTATGAATTAAAAAGGTAAAATATAAACGGAAAACACAATCGTTTTTAAAACCTCCTTCCAAACAATATTTCAAAACAACTACGTTTAGGGTCTATTTGGATACATTCATATTCTATGAAAAAAGCTTATTCCAATGATTTATTTTTATAATTAAAAATTTATCAAAATAACTTTTGGATATTAAAAATGGAGAGATATTACCCTTAAAAATTAGAGTATTTCCAATTGAAAAAAAAATGAGCCTGGAGTGTTATGCAATATTTGATCTTTTGACTATATATATAATTGTCATATTTGATTATATTTGAATTTGAATTTGATCATTTGAATTTTATTTGATCTTATTTTGAGTCTTGATTAGTCAATTCAAACAGTAGTATGAATATATTTTAATGAAAAATAATATGTAAAGAATTTTTTTAAAAAAATGTAATCCTATAAAAATTTTTCAACCCATATTTTATTTCCATTATGATCCAAACATGGGCCTTAGCCATTTAACCACTTAAATTTTGTCTACCAAATGAAATTACATAGAAATTTGACTAAAAGCAAAAACCAAAAGCACAAGTAATCAAAACCACCTCTTCGAGCTGGCAGCTTCCTGTCGTCATCTGAAATTAATGGCATTTGGTTGTAGGGCTTCTCCAGTCAGTTGTTAATAAAATTCCTTGGTTGATGATTTGACGAATATTTTGTATAAATGTTCAGCTGTTTTAGTAGAACCACTTTCATGTATCTCCGCTAGTGCAATATGGACAACATATTAAACAACCATGTTTTCGGCAGATCAATCTATCATTTTTAATTGTATCAATTGTGTGTTAGAACCACGAAATGGACGGGAAAGAAAAGATCATCAACGATTTCAAATTCCTGGGGACCATGTGAACAAATAGCTAAAACAACTTTCTCGTTGAGCATCACAAATGTACTTAGTGTACCAAACATCTAAAACTTTCTAATCTTATAATGTATAAAGTCTGATGGCTTCATAGAACTAGGGCAGGTTAAAGAGGATAAATTTAATCTAACATGATATGAACATTTTCTACAATCAAACCTACTAGTCAAAGTTTGGATTTTATCCTTCTAACCACGTCAAAGTTCCAACTATTAGAAGCTTGCTTGGAAGTTCACCAGGGCATGGTGCAAGGAAGGTGATCTTTTTCCTGTCAAGGCCAAGAAAATTTATTAACTCATGCTTAAAGGATTTTGAGATATAATGAAGAGTAAGTAGTAAAAAGTTGTACCTCTGTATGTCTATATCTGTGACATAAATAAACCCCGCAACATTGCTACAAAAAGAATAGGCATTGTCAGAAAATGTGAGTTAATGCAGGTACTTACATTAGCAAAAGGCAAGAAGAATTTGTGTGACAAATATCTTAATCTCATCCCAAATGAATGAAGTACAAATGTATGCCACATATAACATATAATGAATAAAAAGATTCTAACACATGTTAATGACATAGCTTAAACATTGTTGACCTCAAATTAAAATAAAAATCCGTGGGTCACTTCCCAACCTCAGAATAATTTAACAAGGCGAACATGTGAATTTCTACTATATGAGAAATGTCATTTTTTTTTACAAACTTGTTTCCTAAACTTTCTCTTTTTGTGAATCTACAGTATTAGTTGCACTCTCTAAATAACATAGGAATTTGATGCATAGATCAATGTTATTATATGAAAGTTGGAAAGCTTCTACAAAGATTGCTAAACGGTTTAATCACCTGGAAATGATTTTATCAGGTTCCTTCGCATAAGAAACAGCTAGAACTTGATGCAGTAAGTCACGGTTTATGTTCACAGCAACTAAACGAGTAGGATCTGCTATGGGCTCGGCACCAATAGGCAGTGCTGACCGAGGGGCTTGTGGACCGCCACCAATTCGATAAACCGAAATATCACTGAAGTTGACAATATTTGAATGTGGAGACAGATCATTAGTAAGCCCATAGAAATACTCCTGCAGATAAAACAAGATAATCAACATATAAGGATTCAACTAGAGAGAGTTAATATCTAGATTGAAATCTTCCACACACAAAGACCTCCAGATATGCTGATGACAAAACTATTAACCCAAAAGTAAAAGCAAGCAAGAAACAGGATACGTATGAGCTCAACAGTTTCTTCATTAGAATCTATCTTAGAAACAAAAGGAACAGACTTTTCTGTGAACAAAAAAAGGAACAAACTTTTTAGGTAAAAATATCAGTACTGAAAACTAATGGGAGAGAGAAAATGTATCAAGATCAATAGCAGCCATTGTATGTGACTCTAAGTACCTTTAAGCTTTAACTAAGCAGAAATCTTATTAATCAGTAAAAAAGGTGTCTCTTTAACTATGTTGCATAGGTACGGGTACGGGTACAGAGTACGTCAAATTTTGAAAATATAGGATACGGGTACGTCAATAATAAAATTACAAATAATCTCTATATATATAATATAAAAAAGGTGAATTTTATAAGTTAAAATATCAAATTAATCATAAAGATCTTGAAAAATAATAAGAAAAAGGAATATTAGAAACAAAATTTATTTAACATAACTGTATTCTTATTAAAAAATGTAATAAATTAATGTTCAGAATGCACCAATTGTCAAAGTATGAGCTGTCCCTTTTTTATGTATATGAGTTGTCTCCCTTTTCATCATCCAAGAAGCAGCAGATGCAGCAGCACGTGCCAGCAGCAGAAGTAGCAGAAGCAATCGTAGGTAGGCAGGAAGATGTGATCAGCATAGCAGGAGACATACTGGAAAGAAAGAAATCTTTGATGAACAAAGGAGGAGGCACGACTATTTGTTTCTCCGTTTTTCGTCGGTGTTTTCTCTTCCTTTCTCCCCTGTTCAGACAATGTAAGAAGGATGGCAAGATGCTGAGTTTTTCCTCCACCACTTTTCCTAGCAACGCCCGAGACGAAGTCTGTGATTGCTAATTTTTCCTCTGCGCCACTGCTGTTTTCCTCTCTTTTATTCTTTGTCGCTCCTTTTTTTCTTCTATTCCTTGATTTAGGGCAAAATTTTGTTCATATTTTCTTTACTTTTTGTTTTATGTTTGATCGGGAGTACCCAAAAACGTATCTGGGCGTACCCGAAGACGTACCCGAATTTTGAAAATATTATTTTATTATTGGGTACGTACCGGGACGTACCCGACGCGTACCCGTACCCGGTACGGGTACTTCTTTGAATCCAGCGTACCCGTGCATCACAGCTCTTTAACAACCAGCCAAGGGCTTTTATAGGGTTTCAAGCACCTTGATTTACCAACATAAGGAAACTAATCCAACTAAGAAAAGGAAAATAGACTACTAATCAAACCAAAAAGAGAGAAAATAGACTACTAGTAGAACTAAGAAAAGAAAATCTAATATAAAATACACAAATGGACTCAAGCTCATAACTAAGGTTTCCGTCGTCTGCGCTCATAAAAAATAATTGGGGCTTGTTCGGCATCACATTGTACAGATGCTGCACCTTAGAGCATCGTGCATATGATAAATTACAAAGCAAAAAACAAATCAAATATTTGTATATAATCATTGATACCCTTGAGGTTGTTCAAACAAGTGATCACTACCAAAAATATCGTGTCATAGTGAATTCCAAGAAGAAAGATAGATAAAGAAAAATGTCTATCATACACAGAAGATAACATTACTCCATACGAAGCATCCAAAGTCAGGAAACACTAAAGAAGAGTAGAAGTAGAGAAATGTGGTTATGAAGTGTAACTAATTGCATAATAAAGTTGTGCTAAATAAGGTACAACCACTTGCGCTTCTCTACAGGTTAGCTGATGCCAAGATATTTCTTTGGATGATGCTTCGATAGATGGAACTTACCCTGATTCTGAAGCTCCTAGACTTTTGACGAAGTTTTTGATTCCTCAGAACAACCCCTCCTGATTTATGGAGTTTCACGACATCCACATTGGGTTTGCTTTTTAGTACATCTTTTAACATGCTGCAAAGCTTCTCCTATAAAGTGATGAAACAGAAAATGAGTATGATCACCAGGCTGGAAGCTTACATGAAAACTGTGTATGAAAACAGAACTACATTTATAGGTGTCATGAAACAGAATCCTAATAAACTAAGAAATATTCACAAATCCGGTGAGAATATGATACAAGACAAGCTATACTGACATAGAAAACATATAAAGTGTTCAAATGTTTTTCTTTTTTTGCAATTAGCAATCACACTGATTAAATGGCATACAGGCATCTGTTTCATACCGAGACAGCAAACATATAAAGTGTCCAAAGTTGCCACCATCTTGATAAGATGACATACAAGCATCTATTTCAGCATCTAACTACTGTCACATGAGACACGTTAAAACCGGTATTGCAATTTACTAGGGAAGTGTAAATTTTATGAAATAAAATAGAATGTATAATGAATGGAAGAAAGACTGGTCGACAAAGACCCATCATCCTCACAAAGGAATGCATGTGTGTTGGAATCCAAAAAAGATAACTAGATGATGGCTGATAACATATATATAAACTTTACCTGCCCCAGGACCAGGACAACATTAGCACCAAATGTATCAATTGCATGAAGAAGCAACTGAGTTCCAAAACAAAAAGAACAGATGCACATAAGTTAATATAGTTGGCGTAAAAAATAAATAAACAGTCTGAAGAAATTGATATAATCAACTGTTATAAACCAACCTCATAACCAAGGCCTTCTACCCAACCCATGGTATTGATCACCATGCCTGCAGCTCTAGATTCAGCATTGCCCGAGAACTGTTTGTCTAAAGTTTGAGCAAGCTCCTTTGCAAGCACCTTGTAGAAATCTCCATTTACACTATTGAGATAGTTAGGCTCTTAGCGAAATAGTAATTACTTACATCAATTAACTAAGAATCATCACATCTATGATCTCATCAACCATTGAAAAAAAAACAATTCAATTGGAGTTACTTGGGAGTTGTGTGGCCGTAGAAATGAACGAGTGGCATCTCCAAAGGAATTCCTTCCATTACATCAATAGGCATCTCAATTGGAGTAGCAGCAATGCATCCAGGAATTGTTATAGATCCCTGGCCAATATCAAGATCCACAAAAGTTGGTTTCCAACCTTGTTTGCAAGCCCAACTTAGAAGCATCCTGCACAAACTACTCTTTCCTGAATCGGTTGGTCCCACAACAATAACTCGAGGCCCCTGAACATCAAAAGATGTAGTAAGGTAAGAAATGGTAGAACATGAACATGAAGCAGAAAACATGAAGGTATTTTGTTTCAGTAATCAAACAAACATGCTCAAAACTTGTGAATATCCACATGAAATTTTTTTGAGGGAATATCCACATGGAAAATAATTTATGTTAAGTCATCATTAAGGCCTACAATAACTTAGAATAATGGACAAAGATAATTGTATACCCATGGATCAAAGACAAAACATCATTTCTTGACAAAACAGACTTTCAGAACTACTTAGAACTAGAAAAAAACATGTCATGTAATGAAAAGGAGTTATAACCGCTGCTGTTTTATGGGCCATTTGGTTTCAGAGAAATTCTTGTATATTCAGAAATGAATGTTAGTTCATTTGATAAAAAAATGGTAAAAAGGTGGGCTAGGGGCTAGTTAAGTGCAAAATAATTTAGTTGTAATAACACACCCTTGTAAAATAGCATGATTATGCAATAAAATTGATGTCTAGATATACTGGTAGATATATCTTCTCTCTTAAAAAAAAAGAAAACTCATATTTTGTTCACTTCTTTTGTTTGTTGTAGGTCAAGAATAAGAACCTGAAGTTCTATAGCATTTGTTACAACATAACATATTATTTTAAAGGGAGAAAATGATGACCATATAGATGTACAGTCATTCTGCTAAAACTTCAAACACTGAATATGAATTTTCTTTCATTTGCATTACATATTTGCAGTTCGGCAATAGCAAAATATTATAGTGGATGTATAACCCATGACCTAGCAGATTGTTGTGAAATCTAATGGTCAACTTTCTACACTATTTTTAACCGCTAAAAGAACTTTCTACACTATTTGGACAGATGAAGCAATATAAAATAGCTTTTTCAAACTAATTGATTATCAAATTTGGTTTATGATTACAAAAAATCACTTTTACCTACGCGAGTATGAAATGCTTCAAGCCAGCATACAAACTGACCGTCCATAAACTACCATAACTAGAAACGTAATTCGCTGTCAGAGTAAAAACATAGTTTACATACCTGAGAAGACTCTAAGTCGCTGCTTTGTGACGCCTTAGCACGAGCTCTCCTTGAGTCAAGTATAGCGTGAACGTTTACATAGCTCACCATAGGTGTCTAACACCAATCAAATTTTATTACAGGAAACTCAATCGTCAAAATTAACACACCAATCTACTAAGTGAATCTAATAAGTACAAAAATGGACATTAATTACCTCATCGGCCACATACTCAACTTCGCTTGTTCCATCCAGTTCGATGGTCGCCCCATGCCAAGTAAAAATCTGAGCCATTTGACACCAAATGCAATAAATATCGTATTTTTTTCGTCGTAGAGCGGTAACTAAAGGAGAAACAAATTAAAAAAATGGAAGATCCTAACAGCGATCTTGCTTCGAGGAGGGATGGAGATCCAGTTCCCCGGGGGCAGCTCGGTGCCGAAGATCTCGGCGGTGCCGCCGGAGAGGAGGCGGGCGCGGAGGGAGTGGTCGGGGCCGACCTCGACCCGCAGCTCGCTCTCCTTCGCGAGCTTGAACTGGCGGACGTTGCCGGACGGTGGCACCGCCACGCCGGAGGCCATTGCGGGAGGGAGCCGGAGTCGATTAGGGCGCCAAAAACCCAAAACCTGCGCGCGAATTGGGCGATTTATTTTTGTCCCTGCGGGTGGCTGGACAAGGAGAGGAGGTGATGGATTAATCGGAGATGCCTGCATCAGACGACAGTAAAACGGGGATCAGAAGTTGCATACGAATCTTAAAGATTTAAGACGAATTTAATTTGTCAAGATGATTCTTGGGCTGGACTCAAATTTGAAGGCCCAATAAAATAGTAAACGGATCCGAGAGGTAGTACTGATTACGAAGAACAATCAATCTCTGCTTCCAAAGTTGTTCAAATGATTAAAATAGTAAACGGATTCTTTTGTAATTTATCAGACTATTTTAATCATTTTGGGATTAAAATAGTTTTTAATAAGCTAAAAAGGTAAATAGTAATTTAATAAAGTAAAATAATGTTAAAAAACCCAAATGATTAAAATATATTATAGTATTTAATGTAATTAGATAATTTAGTAATTTAATAGTATATGATATTAAATTACTAAGCAATAACTAACTCATACATATAATAAGGTTATATTTTATATCATATATTATAGTATTTAATGTAATTAGATAATTTAGTAATTTAATAGTATATGATATTATTGTAATGACCCGAACACACGAGTAAGCAAAAGGTAAGCAGAAGCTATTTATAACATATTTTGAGAGTCCGAATCATCACAATTGACAAATAAGCAATAACTAACTCATACACATAATATATTTTAGTAAATATAAATTTTAAAACTTCACATGTATCATAATCGATAAAATAAATACAAGTAAAAAATATATCAAAGTCAGCACTTAGGATATTTTTTTACAATATGATACAATGACCATAACACACACATATGTGTGTGTGGTGTACATATCCGAAAATAACGTATCCAAAAGTAATATAGAACTAAAAAAAGAAACTTTTTGTTTATTCAAGACTCGTATATCATGAGCATCAATCATCATTCGTCATCTCTTAATCTGTAGGATCCAAGTACAAGAAAAAATATGGTACATGAGCAAATGCTCATATGTATTGAATGCTTATAATAAAATTTAAAATTCTCAAAAGTCAAATGTATGTAATATATTATTCATAAAACATAAGACATCATCTATAAGCATGATCGTTCCTACACACATAAATTCATAATTCACAATTTTTCTTTTAAGGAACACATAAGATCTCATAAGCAAATCATATAAAATTATATCGCATATTCATATTTTTTATCTTTACTTATCATATTCACCGTTGACATTGTTATATCACATCATTTATCAGTGCACCACCATATGTCTCTCTTTGGATATATTACCCAGTAGGCTTGCTCGTTTGAGCCATATAATGATTCCATTACTTAGAAATCTCGATAGACGAATCTAGAGGTGGCCCCCACATATTATCTTTTGTTGCATTTAATTTTAATTCTACCATTATTGTGCCACATAATCTTTCACTTATTATGATTTCACTAAAATCATTAGGGTCACATGATGCACATGCTGAATCTAGGATCCCAAGATTGTTTTGAATGATCACAAATTTGTAAGAGCTCAGTCTGTACTAATGAACTTGTTTGAGCTGATTTCTGTAACAGGACATAGACAAGTTTAGTACAGCGGTCGACGTGAGCTAAAGGAATGGACGACCACTACACACGTAATACACATCATGAAGAATCATATGTGTGCAGCGGGCGTCCTAAGGATATAAACGGTCGACCAGGAGAAGGAGAATGGAGGTCATATAAAAAGCAATGCATATGGAGGAGGAGGCATATATGGTCGACTCAAAACATAAAGAGGGCGACCTGTATTAGACTG
>LTAE01015490.1:0-10311 GCA_001647135.1 Pontederia paniculata
ATTAAGATAGGTGATTGCACCTATTTAGGGGATCACACCTTTAGCATACCTAGTCCATCATTAGGAATAATCTGTGCTTACCTGATATCCAATCAACTTAGTGGTAAATATAATCCCTGCCTTCTCTAGATCTTGAATTCTATTTATCACATTTATACTTCTCCTTATAATTACTTAGTTTCTGTTCTGAACATTTAAATAAGCATTCAGTAAATTATTTCTCTCGAATCACCTTAGAATTGATTAAGATAAAACAACAATCCTCATGGGAACGATATCCCTTCTCATCTTCTATATTACTTGTGCGCGATCAGTATACTTGCTGGCTTCTTTTGCACTACTAGATTTTACGCATCAGATATTAGCCTTCGTGGCCCGTAACAAGGTTTAACGGCCTATGATGGATCTGATTTGAAGTTGCAACGCCTCGACAAGTGGTCATGATACATATATTGCGGTCATGATATCCTTCATAATGGCCTTTGACACTTCTTCATGGTCGTAACTCGTGAGTTGGAATATGTCTTGCTTTCGGCACAGGTCATAATGCGGTCTTCACGGCTCGTTATGGACTTCGCTGCTGCTAATACTAGTGCATCACGACCTGTGACATAGGGTCACGACCCGTGATGGCTCCAGTGTGTTATTTCTTCCTCTCGAGCACGTTCATTTTTGATATTCTGATGATTCCGCTCCTTCTTCCGCCTTTTCATGTAATTTCCTACATAATTACACCAAACAAGAGTAGATTTCGGACTTGAAAGAATATAATCAAATAAAGTAGAAAATAGATGCATGTGATGTGAAAATGACTCAGAATAATGCTTAATGCATGCCCTAAAATATGTTGTAAAATGCAGGCATAAAAAATCACATGGTATAAGAACATAATTGAAAGTGGAGGGTGTGATCATACCATGGCCTCTCCGGACTTAACCCCAACACTATCCTTAGTTTTGAACTTAGCCAGGAGAGAGATGTTCATGAGGAGGACTAATTCTTGAAGCTTCTATCATCTTTTGGCTCTGGTTCTTTTATTTTCACTAACTCAGGGTTCGCCGGAGGAGCGTGGTGCTTCTCCGAACTTAGAGCTTTAGCCTTAGCTACGATTTACGTCCTTTGTCTGGTCTTCACGGTCGTAGATGTGGGGAACAGAATTTGGGTGGGGGAAAAGATTAGAATCTCCGGCTCAGTTCTGAGGTATTCTCTGGTTGAGTCACACCCTTGCATCTCTTGAGTCATAGCTCCTTATCTGAGATGACCTAAAAAAACAAAACAAGAGAAGAAAAAGTTCATTAGGATGTGAGTTTGAGTTGCCTCCCACTAAGCGCCATTGTTTAAAGTCCTTGACTAGACTGTGCTACAACGTCTAAGGTGTTGGTTCGTTGGTTGGGTCTATGTCAACCAATCCTTCACTTGGTACTGTTGTCCTTGTTGATATAACTTTAAGCATTCTTTGTTCACCTTGAAGATCAACCCTTTTTTAGATAATAGTTCTATCGGACCATGATCAAATACTTTATGAACAACGAATGGGCCTAACCATCGTGATTTCAGCTTGTCCGGGAAGAGTTTCAATCTTAAATTAAAAAGGAAAACTTGATTTTTTACCTCGAATGACTTGTTCATATCTGGTAGGAGATATCTATTGCCTAGGAGGTTTGCAATGTCGCCATACCATGGCGGGCTCTTGTTGATTATTGCAAAGAGGAAGTTGTTGGGAAGGTCTTCATTTATAGGTGAGAATGGCCTTTTAGTTGTTCTGGTAATCTTGAAAAATGGTCTGCCACTAGGTTTTTGGCTCCTTTTTTATCTTTGATTTCTAGGTCAAAGTCCTGAAGTAGTAATATGATATGTCCTTCTATGGATGGTTTGTAATTTTCTTCAAGAGGAATTATGTGCATAAAAGCGAGGAATTGATGCCTTTGATATTGTCAATTGAGTACCCAATGGCTTTCTTATTTGTCTTTATCACCTTCACTACATGAGCAAGTTGGTCTTTTAGAGAGAGTTGAGCTAACAATGATGGGATAAGTAGAGTCTAGTCAAGTGAACTCATATTTCGGTGTAGTTGGAAGGGGCTTCAGCTTGACTCGCGGTACGGGCTGGTCTGATTCAGTTGATATTGTTTGTTCTTTGTCAGATTGATTCTTCAGGCTTGTGACATCTGGTTTTGAAGGGTGTGACTGATAACTGATTTCACAGTCTAATTTTGATTGCTCTGATTCTAATAGTAACTGTTGATTGACCTAGACTGCCAAAAGCTGATGATCTTCACAATCTTCCATGGCCTGATTAGACTCTTGTATATGGGTCACAGCTGAGACTTCTTGAATAACTTCCTCAATTAGATCATAGTTTTCATAGGTGACTTCTTCAACTGGTTTCTTCACTATTTGAGATAAGTCGAATTCTATCTTGTCTTCACCAATTTGGAATGACAACTTCCCATTCTTCACATCAATAACAGCACCAACAGTAGCAAGGAAGGGTCTTCCAAGGATTAGAGGAGTATTGAAGTCATCTTCCATATCCAGAACTACAAAGTCAACAGGAATGAAGAACTTCCCAATTCTGATTTGTATATCTTCAAGAATGCCTCTCGAATGCTTGACAGATTTATCAGGTAATTGTAGTACCATGTTTTTGGGCTTTGGTTCACAAAATGCTCTTCCCAAATCACAAAGTGCTATTCTAACTTGTAGGTGCCCAATCTCATATGGAATAGAAAAGTTGTCGGAGTACTTTAATTTGGGTGGCAATTTGTTTATGATAACTACACTGGCACTCTCGGTTAGAGTCATTATTTCTTTGACATCTATTCTTCTCTTCTTAAACAATATGTCTTCTAGAAATTTGGCATATGATGGCATTTGCTGGAGAGATCTATAAAAGATATATTGATCTCAAGCTTTTTCAATACTTCAAAAAATCTAGTATATTGTTGCTCTTCATGAGCCTTCAGCATTCTCTGAGGAAAAGGTAGTTCTGTGTAGAGGCTACTGGAAACTACTAGTCTTTTCAGCTTGAGCTGGTTACGAGCTTTGTGGAATGGGTTTCGGTTGGTCAGTTATCTCAGGTGTTTGAGGTGATTGCTGAATTGGAATATGGATCTTTTTTACAACAGGTGAGCTCAATTCAACTTGCTCTCTTTCAGGGTAGATTTCTTTCACTCCTCAATGTCACATCCATAACTTGCTCTCTTGGATTGGGTTCTGGCTGTCCTAGTAGAGTGTGGGGTCAGGATGCTATAAAATTTGCTTGAAGTTCTATTTGATGTTCTAGCAGCTTGTGTGGGTAGCTAGTTGCTCCTATTGTTCATCTACTCTTGCTGCCTCATCAGTTATTGTATCATCTCCTCTAGATTGGGCTTAGGAGATTATGGGCTAGGATTAGGTAACACCAATGGTGGTTGTTGTGGTTGTCTTGGAAGAATTCTGGTCTGCTAAGCAGGGTTGTGACTTTGAGCATAGTGGTTATTTATGTAGGAGAAGAATGAGTGATTCCTATTTTCAGGGGTATACTTTTCAAAAGAGGGTTTTGAGGCAAAATTCCCGAAGGCATTAACTTGGTCAAATTGGAGTTATTGCTATTGTGCTAATAAATTGCATAATTCAGTTGCATGACCATAATTTCCACATAAATCACACTTTGGTTCAGGAGCTTGCACGATATTGACTTGGGTGTAAGGTTCAGCTTCCCCAGGGCCTTTTGCACAACTTCTTCTACTTTGGTTGACAAAGAATCTCCTTCATCAGCAAACTTCTTCTTCCTATATTTTCTTGACCTTTCATGCCTGATATAGTGATGGTTTCTTGCCAACTTCTATATGATTCCATAGGCTTCATCAATGTCGGTTGTGGCAAATTGTCCACCCGCTGCGTTGTCCAGGGCTATCGATGTTGGGTAGTTTATCCCTGAATAAAAGTGATATAATAGATGTCATCTCTTGTTTGGGAAAGCTTCATATAAGTTCTCCATTTCAAGCTGGCTAAAGTTATAGATTTCATCCCTTATGTAGGCTGTTTTGCTAGGTGGGAAAAGTTCAACAAGGAAATTCTAGACTAAAGTATCCCAGTTGGCCATTTCTTCAAGTTTCAAAGCCTTCCACCATAACTTTTCTTTTCCTCTCAAGGAGAAAGGGAAAAGACTCATGCATTTGGCTTCAGTAGAAACGTTATTTTATTGGAGGCTACCACATATCTCTTCAAAATTATATAAATGTTGAACAGGATTCTCGGTGGCTGCCCCTCCAAATTGATCTTGTTGAATCATAGTCACAAGAGCACGTTGCAATTGGAAGTTCACATTGTCTACGGATGGCACTCTTGGTGCTCCAATTCTGTTGGCCACATATGAGTATGTGTCCTTTAGACATCTTGGACCTTGAGTTGCTAGTTCACTTTCCATGTTTACTTGGTTCTCTTGAGTTTCAGAGGTATCAAGTGTGTTAGAGCTTATCTGGATAACTGGTCTTTCAGCTACTAGTGTATTTGTTCTGTACACAAGCTGCAAAAGAGCTGGTGTATGAGATTCAGAATGCAGGTTGGCTGCCGCAGATAATTCAAAAATCTTCAGTTCAGAAAACTTTGAATTCAGATCAGATATAGGTTGTGTTTTCTCTTTCTTCAGTCTTTGGTGTTTTTGTCTTCTTCTAAACTCTCTCTGGTTCAGAATAATAGTCTCCTTCAGTGACTTTAGCTCTTGGCATGCATTGCACCCAAGTTAGTGACAAACAAGAGAAGAAAGAAAAATAAGAAATGAATCTATTAAAGAAATATTCATAGGTTAGAATGAAAAGATGATATTTACAATGGAAAAGATAAAGTTAACAAGTTAAGTGATTTCTTCCTAAAAAATAACTATTACCTCCCCGGCAATGGCGCCAAAAACTTGATGTGCACTAGTGTTGTCTAGAGTTAAATCATAATCAAGTTTATGTAGAGGTTTGTCAGCAGAGTTGTGATGGTGTAAATGCATGATTGTGATAAAAGTAGACAGTTTTAAAAATCCTAGAACAACACTGAATATTTCAAGTATACAGCTAATCATGTATAACCCTTAGGGTATCAAATCCACAAGGAGGCGAAATTAATGTTTAGGAACAAATCACTTGAAACTAATCTTACCTAGTGAAAATGACAACGATGATCTAGAAGAAACTGAAATGCATATTAACTAATTTTTAGGGTTTTCAGATGATTTGAGAAATAAACTATGATAAATGGGAACTAAATAGATTACAATTATGCAAATCAGGGATACAGCTAGGATGTGAAGGAACTCTAGAGTTAGCAGGTTTCGGGGACGTTGGATTGGATTATCATTGACATGCATGGTTTGGATACTAATCAAATTTTGGCGAAAATAGGAATTAGATTCCTTTTCAAGGGCTATCAGTCATGATCTCCCCGTAGTCACGCGGTGAAGAGCACGAAGGAATCTTGGAACTTAGTCTAGATGAGTCTAATGGTTGTGATGACAAAAAAAGATATACCCAAAAAGTTGGACCCAACCTCTTAAAAGCTAGCCCGGAGCTCTATTTTTGTAAATGTTACTTGTTGATTTATATTAATTTTCCATATTTTAATTATTCAGCATCTTTGTATTTTGAATTTCGAAATCTTGAACAAAATTGAGTGGGATTATAACTATCTTCCTTCTTTTATGCATTTGAAGCATTTTGAAATTCAAATTCTTTCTTTCTGTGTCGCAGCTGAGGACCAAGGTAACTACCTGCCCGGATTTTGTGGAGTTGACTAGGTGAACCTCCTATTTTTTGGGAATCATTTACTAAAGCTTGAAGACAACACAAGGGACCATATAAGAAGAAGGAAAAGGGAAGAAAAGGGGAGGATAGACACCGGCGAACTTTAGTTTCTCCTTTTGTACTCAGTTTTTATTCCGGCAAGGAACTATTTGCCGAACGACATTTTGAACTTGTATCTGTTAGCCCCAGGATGTCTGGCTAGACTCTTATCGCTGGAATCAGGGGGGAAAATCTATTTCTTATCTAATCTTTTTTTTTTCATCTTTATATTGCCTACTTGATCTGGCGCTATGAATTGTGATTTATTATTTAAGTTTCGTGTTTTCTTGTTGTTTGCTTAATTCTTTCCAAATGTGCACTATCCGCAAGGGCCATATAGTGTTGCCACCTTTCATCTCGAGAGAGACTTGATAGGTAACTTGGGGAACTAATCTCTTAATTAGCCCGCGAGCATACGCCACGAGAGTGAGGGCTTGTTGATTAGGTGACCGTCGCGAGAGCGGAGTTATGCTCCGACCTGAGAGAGTACTCTAGCTGAACTTGTAGGTCCCCCTAGCAAAAGAGGTCTGTGCACGCTGAGAGGTGGTACCCCTCTGGCACTTGGATGTCAAAATTTAATTCATAAGATGGTGAGCTCTCCTCCCTGAGAGAGAGAGTGTGTGTGACTATGGCCAGATTACATTTGGTCAAGCCTTGAGCATTCACCGTGAGAGTGGGAAGGTGCAGGGTAAAACTATCACCGCGAGAGCGGGATTGCCTTGACCCGTGGTGTAAGGGCTTGGGCGACTTTTTAGATATTCACGTCAAAGATTTGATGGATGAGATTTAGAGGTGAACCCAAGGTTCTGGTGTGCTATCATAATTTGTGCATTTTCTATTTTAAAAATCCAAAAACTCATTTCTACTTTCAATTGATTACCCCTCACCTATTCCAAGGTTGGGCTTGAACCTCTAGTGTCAAGCTTCAACCCTAACTTGTTTGAGGAAAAGTGGAAGTAGAGGCGTATACTTGTAGTGAGAGGAGTGTGCTAGGTTTATAAATATTAAGATTTGAAGTGAAGACAATTTTTTACAGAAGCTTGACTCTACCTTTACGCCCTAACCTGTTTTTCAAATCTAAGGTCATCTTCTATCTTAACCCACACTTCGCATCAGGTTGCCGTCGGGTTGAGGTTCTTTCGGCATACAACCTTGCATCACAGGTCTGCAGAACCTGTGATGGAGCGCACCACCAGACTGTGTGTGAACGAGATGGGATGGTCAGTCCTCCAAATGCTCTAAGCACGGAGAATAGTAAGACTAATTCTCGCGGGTGTAAGATTATAAACTGCCCGATAGTAGTGACCCAATCACACTCAACAAGAAAGAGAAAACTGCAACCACTCACTTCACCGGACGCCTTCGGTCAAGGATGCATCATCCGACGAGAGAGTGTAGATAAGAAAGAAAATCCAATCGAAGGTCAGTTCGTATCTAATAACAAAATAATCAAAACTCTTCACAACACATTTGATTCGAAAACAAAATAAAATGACTAGATCATATAATTAAATAAGAAATAGTTCAAAGGCGTTCAAAACCGAGATAGAAATTCAATCTTTCATCCCCTACTACTAACTCTAGATATTCCTACTTAGTTACACAACATGTTTATCAGCATTACAAAAGCTGAAGGTTAGAAGGCTCATGTTCTTCATCTCTACGCTGCTATTCGTCAATGACGTCATCGTCTCTCTGTTCCTCCAGCCGGCGACGGAGATGGAACATGATCCCACGCGTCCGCAAATGATTCGTGATTTTTGCTAGATAAAGATGTCTTTCCTTCTTTTCTTTCTTCTTTTGTCTCCTTTTCTTTCTTGACATTTGTCCCTTTTGTCCGACCTTTTTTGGCTCCTTTTATCCTCTTGCCTTATTTTGACACGTTTCATTTTCTGTCCAACCTAGAATGATTCCATGATTCCTCTGATTCGTCCTTGCCAATTATGAGCTGTCAGATTTTCCTTCCTTTTTGGCAGTTTGTCGTCTAGCGATTCCATGTGCGAGGTCATGACACATTGTCGAGTGATGATGTCAAAACTCCTTTTTTTCGAAGTTCCTGAAATAAAGGTATAAAGCAACATCATTTGGTTCTAAATGCATGAAATGAGATAAATTTAATCATGACGAGGTATGCTTATTAGAAAATGGAAACTTAACACAAAATGGAGGCTTGAGCTCAAAAGAAAACATGAAAACATTGTTACATACAACTCTAAAAGACCTAATATTGTGCACTTGTGCATCACATCAATTATAAATTATGAGGATTTCATAAGAACAATATAGAATAATATATTTCTAAGGAATACTAGTATTATCAAAATTTAAAGCATATAGATGGAATTATGAAATGCAAATGCTTTAAATATCAAATATATAGTAATAAGGATGATATTTTGAGAAGTTGCCAAGGATAAAACAAGGTGAATAGGTATTAAGTTGAATTTTGACAATTGATGAGTAGAAGATATTGATTTTGTAGTCGAGTGTTATTATAATTAATGATAATTGAGGAGTATTATTTTAGAATTGTCAAAAGATTAAATACATGGATATAAATTTTGAAATATTTATATCTAAAGTCGGAAGAAGTATAGCTTCAAGAGAGTTGGATTAATCTTTAGGAAAGGTTAAGAAATTCTAAGTAGAGGATGGGAAAATTTATCAAATGATAAAGATCGAGATATTGAGACAAGAATGAAATTGTCCACTGTGGAAATATGGTGTAGAATAATTTAACCAACAACAAGCTGCTAAAAAAGGAGACGAAAAGTAAGTTGCTTCAAATAGAAGGAAGATATCATTCATTAAGATGTCAATATTTGACAAGAAAATCATGTAAAGACTAAATTGAGGGGTAAAAATTCTTAATGAGGATCCATAGATTGTCAGCTAAATAATGATTTTACTACCAGAAGATAGTAATTTCATATACCTTGTAATCCATAGAAAAATATAAGTAATCACAACAAGAAAATGTGTAACTACTTGAATTATGGTTATATTTCTTTTTGAGAGGATGAATAAATGTATCCTTATATATGAAACTAAAATCTTCTATGAAAAAATGCAGTCGCAAAGTAATAATATGAACATGAAGGGGTAGGCTAATGAATATATTAATGGTAAAAGAAATCCAATTTGGTGGAACTATCTCAATAACTATAAGAAATTGATCGAGAACACCCAAAAAGAAACCTCTTTTAGGAACAAAGAAAACTTAATCTATACTAAATGAGACTTCCCAAGAAGATACCAACATTTATGCAAGTCTAGTTGTGTTTTCTCTAAGTACAAAGCAGGCAAATTTATAATGATGTTAATATCAAGTGAGCAAATTTAAAAAGAACCAAAACTAAAAGCGACACTTGAGGAAGAGATGTTCTCTGTTCCCTATACGCCTCCTTCGTCGATGGGTGCGGCAGCTTGGTGCGGTAGGTGACGAGGAGCCCTCCGCTCCCTACCCCACGCAGTCTGGCTCTCGTTCTGACAAGGAGATGTTGAAGGGTGGCGGAGATCTCTTGACGGGTCCCCGTCGCTGTCTCTCCTTTTCCTCTGCTCATCGTCTCTCCTCCCCTCTCCCTCTTCCCTAGCATCTCATCACTGCTTCCCCTCACTTCCTTTCTTCTTCCCCCTCTTCGCATGGTCGCGGAGATCCCGACAGGTCCTTACTGTCGCCTCTCCTTCTCCCCTGCTCGCCGCTCTTCCTTGATCCAGGAGGATCTATGTTTCACATTTGATATCTTTTGATTCTTGTTAACTATGTAATGTATTTTATAGTTTTGGGTTTGATTAGTTGATAAACTAATCAGACAAGTGCATATTGTATTAACAATCTAGGTGATGGTAAGTTTTGGGTAAAAAGTGAACTTTTTGGTGGACACTTTAGTCTTTGTGCCTCTACAGATATTTTGGATTTGTTTTGTGGTGTACAACTCATCTCCATTAGTTGAGCAAATATAAATATTAGAAGAATGAAGAAAAAAAACCATTATGATATTTTGGGGTTCTATTTGTAGGATCTGGATGGCACCAGGAGGGGGGGGTGAATTAGTGTACAAATTTTTTTGCTACTTTTGTTATGCTGGTTTGTTAGTTTATGTTTAGCGGAAGCATATAATTTTGAAAGAAAGTAAATACAGAGAGATCACAAGAAAACAAACAAACACACAAACAAGTGGTTTGTTGACGAGGTTCGGCCGAACTCCCGGCCTACGTCCCAGCTCCGGTCTTCTCGTACCCGAGATCTCCGGAGATCACTAACTCCTTCTTCAAGGGCGAAGGCTCCCTTACAAGCTTCTCCTTTCTTGCACGAGGACAAGGAGACAACCTCTTACAAATCTCTCAAAAACTCTTGGTCCCTTCTATCCTAGATTCTTCACTCGAATCACAGAAGGGGAACTAAGGCTTTCTATCACTCAAAGCACTCAGCTCAATATTTTGCCAAAGTTGCTTCCCAAGACTCTTGGGATTACATTATATACTCTGCACTAAAGACCTAA
>LTAE01015491.1:0-10310 GCA_001647135.1 Pontederia paniculata
CACAAACAAAAATCGTGTCTATGGTTTAGGTTTATCAGTCACTCCTGTTGACTTAAGATCAGCACGCAGATCTGTCTCGGGCCCTCCAAATGAAGAGATAGAACGACGTGCTGATGAACGATTTAAGCAAATGGAACAACAGATGCAAGAACAAATAGAACAACAGATGCGAGAACGGATTGAACAACAAATGCAACAACGATTTGAAATGCAGATGGAAGAAGCCCGGCGTGAACAAAGAAAAGAATTGAATGAAATGTGGAGAATGATGTTGGAAGGGCAAACTCCTCCTCCTGAAGATCCCGATGACAATAATAATATGTAATTTAAATATTTGGAACGAAATATGTAGTAGATTTTAATTATTATGAACTTTTTTTATAAATTATTATTATTTTTAAATATTTTTTTAAATTTCTGACGAAATTTTCGACCCCTCTGAATTCCTAAGGGGAGGCCCCTAAGAAATTCCGAGGGGCCAAAAGGCCCGTCAGAAATTCTGACGGGTCGTGTACCCCTCAAAGAATCCGTCAGAATTTTCTGACGGACACAAAACCTGTCAGAAAATTTTTATCAATGAGTTTTTTTCTGTCCGTTTAAATTGGACGAAAATTTCGTCAGAAAGGCCCTTTCTGACGGATTTTTTATCAAAATCCGTCATAAAATCCGTCAGAATGGACTGTTTTTCTTGTAGTGGATGTTTTTAGTAACGTTTTTCTTGAAGATGATATCATGATTCACGGAATTCTAAATCAAATTATTACTATTATTATTATTATTTTATTATTATTATTATGAAATCAATCTTATCATAAATTATTTTTGAGTACTCTAAAACATTTGATTTCAAAATTATTAATATTTAATTAATCCATTAAAATAAAATATAGAATAATATTATTTTGATCAAATTAATTTTAAATTACTAACTTTCATCAATCCTACAAACTTTAATGGTTGTGACAACCAAATATCTCATTATAAATCGTAAATCAATGGTGCATAAATAGTACGTATGTCATCAGAAGGTACCAAAATATTTCTTCTTCGTGTTTATGCTCTTACTTTTCCATCTGTCCCTTTTCACCAAGCGACAAATGAATACTTAAAGGATCTCATCTCTTCCACCGAGTTATATATATGATGCTCAAGTCAAATCGAGTTGCGAGCTGCCTTCATACTTTCACCTCTTACTGAAGAAACTTAGCAGTTAGTAGTACTGAACTCTACCTTCCTTGTCATGGCGGACTCGGCTATCGATCCACATGGCAAGATGAGGGCGAGGGACGTGGAGAGAGTCGCTCGAGGCGAGCAAGCTCCACGGCCGGCACACGAGCCCGGCAGCATCTCCGACGCACCCCCTCCGCCGGAGGGCGCCGCACAGCTTGAAATTCGCACGGCGCCGATGGATGCCCGTTTCCCCTTCGTCAACCAGACTCGTCACTGCTACACCCGTTACATTGAATACCACCTGTAACATCAACTTATATCATACGTCAAAAACATGCAGAATAAGGGATCGAAAAGATGTAGTGATTAGTTCTTGATTGCTGATTTGATCGATTCTTGTAGGTGTCGAAAGGAGAAGGGAGAAGATGCAGCAGAGTGTGAGAAGTTTGCTCGTTACTATCGATCTCTTTGTCCAGCTGAATGGGTATCTATATATGTGCTTAAATTAATATATCTCTGGTCTTTCTTTTAATAGAGCTTGACCATTTGTGTGTGTGTGTGTGTGCAGATTCAAGCTTGGAACGACCAGAGAGAGCTGGGAACATTTCCAGGGCCCTTGTGAGATTACTGCAATCAACAAAGAGTCATGCACTAGAAAGTATAAGACTGTTCAATGTTGTTGATCTTAGATCCTTCAGAGTCAGAGTCAGAGTCAGAGGTGTAAACAAATATGTATCAACTGAAAATATGTTTCTGAATATGTTAAACAGTACAGGAGTTTATGAATCATTAGATATGATTCAAGAGTTTAAATTGCATCCATCAAATTCTCTTTATATGTAACCTGTTCTTTTTTCTAGATGCTTAAAGCCTGCTGTGGATCTACACGAGCAAAGCAACTATCATACAATTAGTTGGGTTTAATGATTAAAGAGCACTGCTACAAAAAAAAAATTCATCTCTGCGCCTAATTCATTATGCATTATGGCTTATCATGTTATGTATTCGGCCATTTATATATAACTTTGGAAGTAATAAATACATGTTTAGCATTCATGATCTCAACTGACTTTTTCATAACTACCGACGTCGATAGAAGAGATGTTCAAAGAAATTATTTTTTGCATAAGCAAAAGTTCAAATTTAAACTTTTATTTAAATGTAAATAGATGATCTATCAATCTCGACAATGAATTATGTTCTACGTTTGGATACTTGTATTCAAAGTATTCATAATCTTTTAATTTTCATAACAACCACTAATGCTACTCCTACCGACTGTTTCTGAAACGAGTTCACAATTATATGTTTATAACCAAAACCTGAAATGGACTTCTTCATGAAAAACAAATCACAATAAATGGATAATCAGGGAAAAAAATAATGAGTGGAAATTATGGGACCTTAATTTATCAGGATTTTCGAAGTTGCCTTTTGAATACTTTATATGCTAACATATAATACTAGCGAATAATTGATTGACATAGTTTACTAGCGGAATTATATTCGGTGAGCGCAAAAGTTGGTAGTTTCTAATGAAGTTTGATTGACACATCTAATTAGTAAGAATGTTTCCCGAATTGAGAGATCGAAAATTAATACCCTTGAGTTTAAGATTCGGAGTCGCTAATTTGATTAGAGAGATATCGTTCTACTATTTACTTCGACTTCGAATTAGTCAGATAGTAATAATTCTGAACACCGAAGACTTCCGAGTCGGTATCAAAAAAAATAATAATTTCAAGTTCGACTCCCAAAGTCATCGTGTTGGTAAGAATTTAACTTTTATTACTTTTATCTGAACACCAAATTAATCATATCCTAATAACTCATAAAATTTACTCATTCACTCAAAAAATTATAAGCAAACAAATATATTTTAATATCAAAGTATTAAAAAGATAAATATTTTATAATAATTGATGTTATTTTTTTTATAATGTCATGAAATTTAATTATTTAGACGTGGCCTTTGAGTCAACGGCTTTTAATATGATCAAATTTTATGGTGGAGGAGGAAGCAACGCAGTGAGATTAAGACATTCATCTCCACTGCATTGTGCAATTCTAAAGCTGATATGAAGAGCTCCAACCACTCAACACAAACACGCTACGAAACGCTGCAATCATGGCAGGGTTCTTGCTGGAAACTTTAGGGTTCTTCCTGCCATCCCTAAACAATAGCAGCAGTGCCCTCCTCTCCTCCCTGCGCAATCACAGCGTCATGAGAACTGTTCTCGACTCCCATTTCTTGGCCCTCACCGCCATCGTCACTGTAAGCAGTTGTTTTCTTCTTCCAACATTAGGGTGTTTTTTTTTGTCGGTTCAAGACATTTGTAGCTTTTGTGCGCTTCCAATTGTCTCAGGTTGGGTACCAGTTCTTGTTCTTCGTCATCACTGCGCTCCTCAAATTCGACAAAGTGACAGATTTCGCTGGTAATGCGACCTGCCCCCTTTCTTTGATGTTATTTCCGTCCATGTTTTTAACAGAGAAGTGTCTACTCGATTCCTTTTGTGTAAATTCTCGGCCTTTATGTGCTGTGGTTGCTGCAATTAGCTTGCGATGGAATTATGCGTTATTATGCAGGCTCTTCTTTTCGAGGATTTGTGGGGTGATCTTTGTGATTTAGCTTTGGGTCATTCTTGGATGCTATGGAAAATGAATGTCATAACTGTAGAGACGAGGAAAAGATGTGGCTATTCATATCTAGATATGCTTGTAAATGACAATTCCTGATCCACTTCAACTCGTAGCTGTGATGTTTGTGAAAAAGCTTCTCATGGTTGGTGTCTAATTAAGGACTAGATTCTCTTAGAATTCGACTGTGGACACATTTCCAAGAGAAGTAGGCTTCAGTTACTTTCCCATAATATCTATCTTTTTCTGTTCCTTTCTGTCGATTTCAAGAAGAATGGAATGTTCAAACCTGTTCCTGAAAGGATTTTTTTACGTCCGAGACCCTTTTGTGCACGAGCTGCAGTGATTTTATTATTCTTTATTTTTTCATGTATCTCTCCAGGTAGCACCAACTTTGTGATTCTTGGCCTACTAACTCTTGCTACCAAAGGAGCATGGAACTTAAGACAGGTAACTATTTATTGACATTACATATCTCTTTTCTTACTTTTACATTGCAATTTGGAGTATGCTTTCTTTCTTCAATATTTTCTTGAACCTGTGTAATATTGACTTATTACTTGGAAAGCATTCAATTTCATAGTTCTTCTCCTTTGCTAAAGAATATATTACATATTAGTTTCTGCTGTTTAATTATAACTCTTATCTTCAGATTGTTTTGACAACTCTTGTAGTAATATGGGGACTTCGCCTGGGTATGTTTTTGTTAATGAGGTATGTTTTTCCTAAATTGTTCTCTGCTTTTGTATTTGTTGATAGCATCTGAAATTTAAACATTCTTTCCAATAGTTACCATGTCTTAATATTCTTCCCCTTGTCTATTAAAACAAATGTTCTTAGTTTCTTAACCTTGAATCCTTTCATTCAAGCATGATTCTTTACTTCAAAGAGTGTACAAAGCCTAGACTGGAAAGGATTTTTCAAAGAGCACATGAAATTCATATAAACCGTTTTATGATGAATTATTCCTATTGCACAAGTTCATATTCATGCTGACTTATGCACTGCTTTTTTCCAAATCCTGTTTCCTGCTCCAGGATTTCTCAAAGAACACATGAAATTGAACAAATTGTTTTATGGACTATTCCTATCACATGCTGAAAAGTTTAGAAGTATACTGACATGCACTGCTTTTTCCAAATCCTGTCTCCTGCTCCAGGATTTTGCAGTGGGGGGAGGACCGCCGTCTTGATAAGATGCGAAATAACTTGGCAAGATTGGCTATTTTCTGGATAATACAGGTCTTTAAATCTTATACACACAACTAACATGTCTAGTATGTTGGAGCTAGTAGAATATAGGCAACCAGTGAAGTTAACATTCAATGATAATGCAGGCTTTGTGGGTTTGGACTGTAAGCTTGCCTCTCACAATTGTGAATGCTAGTGATAGGAATCCATCAATTGAACCTCGAGATATCATTGGATGGGCTATGTGGTTTGTGGGCATATCTATTGAAGCAGCTGCTGATCAACAAAAGCTGTCATTTAAGAATTCTCCTGCCAACGAGGGAAAGTGGTGTAATGTAGGGGTTTGGAAATATTCTCGTCATCCAAATTACTTTGGCGAGGTTTGTTATTTCTTCAAAATTATTTTATGGTACCTCATATCCCATTATGTTAATATGTAGTTTGCAAACTTGTGTTGCATGTAAGTATGTGACCTTCTGTTTTGTGAGTGGGTTGATGCTTAAGATGACATTGGTAAATGAGACAGAAATGTTTCACCTTTAGGATAAAAATATGTCCTTGGTGCTTGCTTGCAACTTGAGATCTAGTGACTTTTCTATTTCTTTAGACTAATCCGAACATCTATTTAAGTTGTTTTGGCCTATTTTTTTGGGTGTCAAACATATTCATTTTCACTCATAACAAGTTGTTGACATGATGAGCATCATTCTTTCATATAATGGCACTAGATCCTTCTTTGGTGGGGTGTATTTGTTGCTGCTACTCCGGTGGTGAAGGGTTCGGAATGGCTTGTTGTCTTCGGACCCATATTTGTGACCCTTCTGCTCCTTTTTCTCAGTGGCATCCCAATTCTTGAGGTTTGCAATTCTTAATATCTTCCATGATTTTTTTTCCAGAAAATTCTCAATTGAAATACTTATCTTTCTCATGTTGATATGGCTAACGCCTGGTTTCCTGTGAACTTAGAAATCGTCTGATAAGCGTCATGGCAGAGTAGCAGAATACAGAGTATACAAGAAGACCACAAGGTTAGTGATCTTCCATGTAACCTTTCACTCAGAGTTGGTGTTGCAACATGGAACCAGTAGTAGTGATTTAATCTACTTGTGTTTCTTCATTTCAGTCCACTTGTTCCACTGCCACCCTTCGTGTATGGAAATTTACCCGCATGGTTCAAGGAAGCTTTCCTTTTTGAGCTCCCTATGTACAGTCAACACTTAGCACCACAGTGAGAGCCAAAGTGACAATCTGTTGCTCCTTCATTTAGGGCGAAGAAGCATATGATCAGGAGATACATTTGCCATGATATTGTTCATACTTAACGTGTTACTTTTTTTCAAACTCCTATATATTAAGATTGTTCGGATATCGAAATATTTTAAAACTGACAATTTTTTCTCGCTCTCAATATAATGGATCTGCAATGAGTTCTTAAAATTCTTATTACAAAAAAGAAAATAAAAAAAGCTTGCAAGGAAGACGTCTATAATGGTGCATCTGCATCTTATCCTTCGTCTGCACGTATTAAATGGATCCATATATTTGCTTCAACTGACACCAGCTGCCAAAATAATTTACATGCAAGGAGCAGCTTTTCCTATTCCATTATCTTACTATCGTAATTCGCAATAATTACAAGTGCATATTGTCCATATGCAATTGGTCAAAATTACTTTAGGAATATGCAAAACCTTAGACGACCTAAATACCGGCAAATGATTGGAATCACCGTTCCATTCTCAGACGTTAACTTCATCAGATGTCTACAATATATATTGGTACGTGAACATATTGAGTTATTTTGAATTCTCACCGTCAGCCTTAAATTTTTAAAATTTCGCTCGGGACATAAGAACTTTTAGGGTTTTCCATTTGACATTTTCCGTCAATTGGAAAAGGTTTAGTGGCACAAATTTTACTTTATATGGGTCACTTGATACATTCATTTAAGATCATTATTAAAATATATTATCACTTAATAAATTATTAATAACATCATAAGATAAATTATAATTTAAATAATTAAAAAAAATAAATATATTCAAAAGTTATTTTAAACTTTCATAACATATTATTATAGATAAAAACAAGGTGAAAACATTTTAAAAGTGAGTATGAATAAAATGTATAGAGTCTACATTATTAGTTATTCGTACATAATTCAAAAAAATGAGAAGATGAAATAGAACGATATTATTTTTTTATAAATTTAAAATTGTTAAGAATTTGGTTGAAGGAATAATCTTATCAAAATAGATTTAATTTTCTAGAAATATGGAAAGACGCGTATTATGAATCTATTTGAATTACTTTGGAGGTGATAATTCAAACTATCAAAGAATTTAAAACTATTTATACTATGTTACAATCAAATATGATAACATGGCGAGACTAAAATTTTTTAAGTAAAATAACTAATAATTTAAGATTATGTATATCAAACAGCCTCTTGAGACTTTCTCTGCTTAACATTTTCATTGTACCTTAACGCCCTTGATGCCATCTATCAATCCGGATTCATGGCTCTCTCCACGCCCTAAACCCTCCCACATTCGAAGTACATGAGCTGATGAGCTCTCTGGTGCATGCTTGAGCTGGCCTACACGAGCAGTTGAGGTCGCCAGTGCACGCGTGAGCTCTGCACACGCCGGTGAGCTCGTCAGCGCGCACATAAGCTCGCCACGCATAAGCTCAAACTCACTTGCACTCGTTGGTGCACTACATTCCCTGCCAGTCAAGGGTGGAGGCAGGAGGTGCCCATATGCCCACTTCCCCTGTATTAGGTTTGTTATCGATTTTTTTATTCTTTGAATATTTAAAATAAATGTCAAATTGATCTCTGAGATGTTTTGCACGATTTAAATTATCAATAAAATATATTACCACTTTATAAAGAAATCAATACTCGTATTTGATAAGTACTAATGATATACATTATTAAAGAAAATAACTAAAAATCCTCAAAAAGATAATATAATATAATATATTATTTTGTATAAATAAAACTATAAAAATAGAAAATTGAGTTTGGACATAATATATGAAGTTTATATTATCATCTATTCTAAAATAATCTTAAGAAATTGAGAAAATAATTGAACAATATTATTTTTTATAAACTATAAAAAGTTAAGAGTTTGGTTGAATGAAAAATATGGTTATTAGTTAGATGATAATTTAGATTATTATAGAAGTTGCAACTAAATATGATAAGGCGATAGGTCCTACAAATTTTAAATTAAATAATCTGTAATATATTTGGATTATCTCATATTAAATAATTTTTAAATCTTTTAGATTATGAAAAAGAACACAAAAAAGATTAATCCTATAATTCAAAAAATCGATAAATGTTCCAACTTCCAAATAACTTATTTATTATATTTTATATTAGTTATAGCTCATACAAATTATTATATGATAATTTATATTGAAGTTATCACTCAATAAATGATGCAGAGTTACTGCTGGTTGTGGAGAGAGAGTGCACGCTAAAAGATAAGTAGAAAATGTAAATTCTGAACATTTGAAGTTCGATGTAAAAAATCATTATAGTTGAGGGATTAAAAAAAATTAACCGAACATACTTTTTTTCTCAATTCCTTTAACTTAAAAACCTCGTTACTAGTAAAAACAAGTTTTTAGCGTCTGATTTATGTAAATTCGGCTAAAATTTTGTCCCATACATTTGCTATTACGGTGAAAATTGCATTGAACTCAAATATATCACTAATTACGAGCTTATTTATGTATCCGAAACCACACGGTGTGTTCTTTCTTTTGTCTCATGTGGGACGGGAAGAAAATTTCTAAATTCTCTTAATTCATTCTCTTAAAAATCATCCTAATACTCACAATTTTAAAATAATTAAAAAAAGTTGATAAATTTACAATGACTGTCATTGTAAACAATAAAAAAATTAGATTAACAAGTAGGAGGTTATAGAAATAGCTCGAAACCATCACTTCCGCTTAAAAAATAATTATTATCATTTCATTATATTAGTTAATAATAAAATTGTCTATTACAATTAATACGAAGAAGTTGTAATAGTATTTTAAAAAAAAAACACATGTAAATAGAGTGGTCAGATCTAAACTTTTTATAATCTATTTTATTAACAGAACTTATAAAATATTTTACAGAATCTCATAATTTTTAATTGATTTTCGAAATTATAAGCTCTTTATTTTTTTTAAAATAAAATCTCAATCGAGAAAAAGAAGATAGAAGAACGACATGGCCTTCATTATTTTGATCACACAGAAAAATCAGACGATATCTCAATTATTTGTGGAGGCATATTCGGGATTACCAGGTGAGAAGATGTTCAATAAAAGTTAAGGAGCTTCTTACCATCTAGCCATGGTTTAGCGGGATATCTCGATGTTCACGGTCTTAGGCTTCGGATGTTTGGGAAGAGTGAGTGTGAGCACGCCGTCCTTCAATCTGGCCGTCATCTCGTGAACGATGGCGTTCTTCGGAAGAAGAAACCTCCGGCAGAACCCGCCGATAAACCTTTCGCTGTAGCGCAACACGCCGCCTTCTCTATCATCATCCTCGCCGTACTTGCCGCTGATATGGAGGAATCCATCAACCACCTTCACCTCCAGCTCCTCCATCTTGATGCCTGGTACGTCGACCATGTAGACGTGTGCTTCCAACGTCTCCTTCCAGTTGACGAGGATGTTCTTGATCGCGCCGTTGCCGTACAAGGGATTTGATCGGGAGATCGACTTGAAGGGTTCGAAACACTGATCCGGCGACATTGTTACAGACACGACGACCTTTTCTTGAGGATGGATACTGAAATGGAAGTTTAAATATATATTAGGATTCAGCTGCCACGTTTTGTAACAAGCTTACGGTTCAACTAATAAAGCGGTTGTTTTTGACATCAAATAACAGATAAATAAGCGGATAAAAAAATTAATCAAGAATATGATTAATTATTAGCGGTTGAATAAAATAATTAAAAAAATAAATTTTGGATAAATATGAAGAAAGGCACAGTTGGGCTACAACCAGCACTACAAGAAAATTACATATTTGGGGCGGTCAAGACCCTCTCAAATATGTGTATACCGCCTCAAATTCGTCATTTGAGGCGGTCAAGCGGCCAAAAGAGGATGGCCGCGGGAGGCTCGGTTGCAACTTAGATTTGGGGCGCTCTGACTAGACCGCCCCAAATGGGGCGGTCTGAGCAGACCGCCCCAGAGGGGGCGGTCTGGGGCGGTCTCAACAGACCGCCCCAGAAGGGGCGGTCATGGACCGCCCCAGATGACGCCAAGGGCGCCCCTGGGCGCGCGCA
>LTAE01015493.1:0-10308 GCA_001647135.1 Pontederia paniculata
TGGCCAATTAGTAGGTCTTTTGCTTATTTTCAGTAACTATCGAGTCTGTTGTATGAGCTATGAGCTCAAGACCATGTATAAGCCATGTGCTTAGATGTTGTAAGTTAACCTTGTGTGTTCTTATGACTATTATATCGAGTTTATTGATCGTTTCCGCTGCTGTTATATTATTATAATTTATCGTCTTCCGCTGTCATAGTTTATTATTTTCTCGTACCGCCTCGGGAGCCTCCTCAACGCGTGTCGGATATCGATTCGACCACGTGTGGGGTGAGTTCGCGGGGCGTTATAATTAATATATCAAACTAACAAATAAATGAAAAAGCTATTTCTACTCAGCACAGATATATATTAAGAAACAAGCATATTATAGTTATTTTCTAATTGATTGATTAATTATTACTTATTAAAATATATATTATATGAGTTATAAAATGCCGGGGGGCATGTATGAATTATATAGGTAATAGGTATGTTGACAAAAGTTGGGGGTTGAAGGTAGTTTCGTCCTTGTCCTTAGTTAAATGTGTCTTCCCATATGAGTCTCGCTATCCAAACAGGGAGCTTGATGGTATTCAGAGAGATCCACCTCATAGGAGAGTGTAGGGGGTTGAGCCATGTTGAATTTTTTTAGGTATTTTTTTTATTTTTGAGTCAAAATTACATATTTTTTATTATATGCATCCTATTTTTTTAAACCTACTATAGAATCTTAAGCTGAAATATATTTGTATCTTTAGTAAAGAGAGTGCATATATATATTTTTTTCTAAAGCTAAGGTTAGGAGACAATCTGAATAATTGAAATCATCTTTGAACTTCTCTTATCAATATTTTTGTCGTCACTTGAGGACGTACAATTAAGAAAAAATATCTTGTATCTTTTTTTGTGTATCATCTCTTTTCTCATTCTCCAATAAAAATTATTGCTTGCACATTAAATATACAAGAATATGAAGTGCTAAAATCATGGACGAAGAAAAAAAAATAAGGGTTAACATAAAAATACATGTTATAAAAAACTTAGATATTTGTAATAAATATATTTATTATTAAAAATGTTCAAACTACATAATATTCTATTTATAACGTCATTATAATTTCATTATAATTTTTTAAGTTAGTGGATAATATTATTATAAAAAAATTAGAGGATAAATTTGACGAGAAAATGTCATTTAA
Source organism: Pontederia paniculata (assembly GCA_001647135.1). Classification (NCBI taxonomy): domain Eukaryota; kingdom Viridiplantae; phylum Streptophyta; class Magnoliopsida; order Commelinales; family Pontederiaceae; genus Pontederia; species Pontederia paniculata. The sequence goes on from LTAE01015493.1 coordinate 1,182, forward strand.
CATAGCGAAAAAAAAAACAATAATGATAACACAGTGGCAATCACGTGAATACATCGAAAGATGAAGCCCAAACGCACTAGAAAACCTCAGACAAAAAAGATATCGCAATCTTTGTCTTCGGATGCGATGCTAACTCTTAAAAGCCCAAATTAATATTTTTTGATGTGACAGAAAACATATATTAAAACAACATAAAAGGAAATCCAGCAAAGCAATCAGAAGGGAAAATTATGATCGTCCCACTCGACGTTTCAATAAGTTGCAATTTTTTGTTTTTTCTAATTTGACCACAGAGTCTGAGAAGCTCCAAGATTCGATCTTTCGACTGCGTGCCTGGGAAAGATCCAGTTGTTTCAATCTTGAGCAGCACATGGTTCTTGGTTCCTGTGGGTTCGTCAGTCAGTAGCTGTGTTGGTTAATTTACATGATTGCAGCTGCCGGCGGCAGCAGAACCTTCTACCTGGAGGATCTTAAGAGAGGGGAGTTGGAGGATGAGAGAAGGGGCAAGTGGGAGGTGGCAGCAGCAGCCGCCGACGCCGCCGCCGCCTCAGGGATTGCAGCAGATGCAGCAGCACAATCAGCAGCAAGGAGGGAATTGGTCCCGTGGTTACACAGACAGGAGGCATCTGGGCAGAAAGTACAGTGGCAGGCCGCCTCCTGCTCCTGCTACATCTGGTAGACCCTTTTCCCCCTTGAAATAGTTCAATATTGTTGTCTGATTCATTACTTTTTTGCTGATATTTCTAGGCTTTCTTGACTTGTCTGGTAATGGTTTATGTTCTGATACGGTTTTCGTAGGAGGAAGGGTAGGATGGGGAATTATATGGTCTGAGAGCTGATTCGACTTTTCTGATTCTGTTGGAGGTTTGCAATCATGAGAGATTGAAATGGAGAATTTGGGGTCATTGATGGATTGAGTGTTCTATTGCTTTGAATGATAAGGGTTTATGTTCTGATTCAGTTTCGGTAGGTGGAAGGGTAGGATGAGGATTAGATGGTCTGAAAAGCTGATTCGACTTTTCTGATTCTGTTGGAGGTTTGTAATGATAAGGGGTGTTACTTTCTTCCCTGCTCTTCCTGTATTGTTCTTCTTTTTTGGGGTTTGCTGTTAGGGGGGTTTCTGCTGTTATGGGTTTCAGATACTTTTTGTGGTGCTTTATTTTTGCCAACTCTATAATTTGCAAATCATATGTGGTGTTGGCATTTGGAGCTAAAAAGAGAAACTTGGAAGAGGGTTTATAGGTACTCTGCTAAAAACAGTATAAGTTATCAGATCTTGTGTTTGTGAGGAATAATTACTATCTCTTACTACATTTATTTAATGCGGACTGTAGAACTGCATACCAGCTTTAAGTTTTGATTTTGCTATTAGATTCTAGTTCAAGATATTTTCAATTCTTATCTTCAGTTCTTACCTAAGGAAAACTACTCATCTATTACGATTGCTAAATAATCCAGAGTTATCAAAATACAAATCTTGGAGAGACTCGTCCGGTCCTTGAATCAATCTTGTTTGTCATGGAATGCTACAACAGTCTTTTCCCCATTTTGTTCACTGTCAATTGTTTCTTTCAATTTTGTAATTTTTTATGCTCATTGTACAGGTGCTTACTGATGTGTTTTGTTATTTTATCTTGTTTAGACTCATGCTTCCAGACAGTTCCTTTGTGGGAGAAGAAATTCTGCACTAATGAGTGCCTAATACCATGGAAGAAGGTCTGTGAAACTAAGAAAGTCATGTTTATGTATCCAAATGTGATGGAGTGGAATGATTCAGCAGGAGAAGAAGTCTTAAACGAGGCAAAGTGTCGTTATTGGGCAAAGATCAACGGCCTTCCTTGTGATATTCCATTGCCTGACCCTGATATGTACATTGATATTGTCGATCAGGATACTCATATTGATCCGGAACTAGTGGAAGATTTGGATAAGCAGCCAGTGGTGGTAGTTGATGACACTAGTGACACGCGTTTCGGGTGGGATTGTTTCCCTTATGCAGATATACCAGTTCCAGTAACTGGGTGGGGCGATGAAGAAAATGCAGTTCAAGCTACCGGGTGGGAGGATTCAAACGATCCAGGTCCTGTTACTGGATGGGGCTATTCAGAGTATCCAGTTCCAGTTACCAGATGGGGTGTCGCACAATATCCAGTTCCAATTACCGGATGGGAAGAAGCAGAAGCTTCAGTTCCGTTTACAGGATGGGGAGATGCAGACAACCGAACTCTTGCTACCAGAGGGGGCTACTCAAGATATCAAGAATATCAAGTTCCACTAAATGGATGGAACAATGAATATTCAGTTCCAGTTACCGGATGGGAAGATGGAGAAGATACGACTCCAGTTGGCTTGGATGGTTGCAAAGAATATCTGCCAGGAAACAATACCGCTGAACCAGAAGCCTTAAATAGTGATGCTGATAAGCATATGAATTATGAAACCACAGAGACCTGGAATCAGAATACATTCAACGAACAAGTCGTACATGGAATTCCGACAGATAATCGAAGGGACAAACTGTGGAAGCATCCAAATGGTTACTTTAGTGATCGGCGTGGAAGACATGGGAAGAAGAGAAATGGAGGTCAGTTTAGCTCTAGATGTGCTTATCCAAGGTTCCAAGAAGACACCCATCAAGAAAATTTCTCGAGATTGCGGAGGACGACATAGAACTAAGTATGGCTACGAGTACAAGCGATAGATGCCCGCAAAGGAAATCTGGCACTTTTTTGCTCCCCTGCTGAATATAGTCATATTACCTTGAAGAGTACAGGTTAATGTTTTCTAGTAATGGGTTTTGTTTGTGTAGATATTGTATAGGATTTTGTTTCTAGTAATGGATGAGCAGTATCTTAGCATCATGTAATTGTTCAAAAAGTTTTGTGAATGATGTATGGGAGCGTACAAAGTTGTTTGGGACATAATAGATGTTTTCGTATCCATTTTTTTGAAAAGAGCTCCTTTACTTTTATTGCCTTGGTGTCCATTTTTTTGTCAATAAACAATATTCATTTAACCGATTTTATTTCTGTCATGAGCTGACATTGTATCAGTATCTTGCAAAAGGAGAAATCAGCAGCATCTTCTAGGGTGCGTTTGGCATTGGAACCTGAGGTTCTTCGGGTTTTAAGGGTTTCACTGAATGACTATTTGGATAAAGACGGAAAAAAAATAGAAACTAAATTGATGGAGTTCTAGATGTGTTTGGATGAAATTAGAATTTGAGGATGAACTATTATTTTAATGACTATTTCATCCACTTCAATTATAATATTATTTATGTATACATAAATATATTTGTATATAATGTCATTTATTTCTTTTTTAACATTATTAAGTTAATGATACAATATTGCATTATTTTAATATATCAATTTTTTGAAGATGATAATTTTTTTCATATTAACATAATATTTAGGTTAATAAATAAAAATTTCAACTTCAATTTATTGACGATCGAAAACTAATTAATTATAATAAACGAAATGATCTTTCGATAATTGTTTTACATAATTACGATAATAAAATATTTTTTTCATATTTTTATAAATTATATCGTAATTATTTGTATCAAGAAAGAAATAATTAATGTTTAGTGATTGTTAATTAAAACCATTGAAATTAATGGATATGATATTAAATAATAATAACAATAATTACTATTATTATAATTATAAAGTAGTTAAAATTAGTTAATTGCAACAAATGAAGTGAGAGAGAGAGTGAGTGCAGAAAAAAAAGGGGGCCAGCGCAATTAGTGGAGAGAGAGAGAGTGAAAGAAAAAAATGGGTCAGAGCTGGGTGGGTTTCGAGGAGAAGGGAAAAAAAGTAATATGCTGCAGAACGATTTTGGTGGAACCGCTCGGCTAGAACCCCAGGCTGCCCGTGTGCTGCCCGGGGTTCTGGGTCACCTAGTTCATGTCGGAAGTTCCACACCCGTTTGGAGAACCGAGATGGAACCGGAGCTGGTTCTAGCTCTGGTTCCATATCCAAATGCAGCCCTAATGTTTGTGTTCCTAGAATCCTAGCACATCTTTGATTTATTACTGTAGCACATGTAGAACAAGAATAATATTATGGGTCTTATACTCTATGATCGTTAGTCTTTAGTTATAAAACCTTTAGCATGAGTCCTTTGATTAGGTATTTTGATTACTTTATTTTTTTTAATTGGTTTTCCTTTTATTAGGAGTTTTTCTAGGTCATCTTTTATTTAGGTTTTCATACTATTTGATATATGGAATGTTTAGAATCTTATAAATACTTTTGTATAGTTCCTTTGAAACCAAAATTTGATTTATAATATTTGCTATAATCGTATTTTCTCTAAAAGATGATTTAAGTCTCCATCAATTGGTATGAGAGCCTTCATTGGTTGTAATCCTCCCATCTCCTTCAAACCCTAATTTCGGTTAGCCTCTCCAGACCCTAATTTTCCCCATCACGCACCGGAGACACAGTAACTTTGCTACAGTACCATCGCTGGTACAGTAGATTGCTACAGTGCATGCTGCAGTTGTACTAAAGTAACGTCTCTTCTCCAACGACACTATTGCATCTTCCAGGCCGTTGGCGTTGCATCTGCCCTACAGCCGCTGCCAACGTCGTTGCTCTGATTACTGCTCCATAACCGCTGCCCCATCATCACAACCACCGCTGCCCCATCATCACAACCACCTGCCCTCTGCTGCCAACTACCACAACAGTTGAATGCTAACATGCGTCCTGGGTATTGCTGCCTCTATCTCTGCTGCTGCAAATCTCACCAAATACTTTTCAATTGCACACTGGTGCTGCCAACTTTTCTAGTCGCTCTCAATATCAACTGTTGCTGCTGTCATAGTCACTTGCTGCCCCCATCACCACCAACGTCGTTGTTGTTTTCCATGCCCACTGTTGCAGCCTTGTTACAACTTTGCAACCGTTGTCGCATCATCTTCGACAACACCTGTTGATTGACCTTGCGTCAGCCACTGCCCTCTAGACTCGCCGTTAGGCATCCAGTAATTGTACTGTAACTCGTTGCCTCTATCCATCTATCACACCAAACGGACAATAGACACTTTGTCACCTCGGTCTACCCGTACAATAAGTTGTTAGCTGTTGTTGAGTTCTTGTCTACTGCTGCCTTTACACAAGTTCACCAGCAGCATTGTTGGAAAGTTCCCTTAGTTCCTCTGTTGTTTCATACTACTAGCACTGATTTGGCTCAATCTCATTGTCTTCATCGTGTAAAGACATTATAAAATCTGAACGGTGGTTATCAGTTGTCGACATAGAGCTATTGTTTTTTTATCTATGCTCTTTTTGCTTCTAAAAGAATACATTTGTTCCTCGGATTGGGTAATTCTTTCCTCATCACTCACTTTTCTTGCTGAACCGTGACATATTTAGTACATTAGTAACAAGTTCATAGGATAGTGCGTTAACTCCAGATATTATTCAGCCTTTTTTTCTTGTGAGTTTCACTTCACTGTTCTCGAATATGTATTACCAAATTGCATTAAATTGCATCTGATTTTTCTTGCTCATCATATTTAGTGCTTATTTTATTATTAATTAGTTTTAACTTTTTGAATATCTCATTTTGATATTAAATATGTCGAGCAATAATAATGGTTCTCATGTTAGTCATAATTCTCAACTTGGTACAAGTAGTCAAACTCCTTTTAATTCATTTCTTTTTGATACCTTTGAGACCATTGAAAATCTAACCCATCAAGTTGATATCCTTGGGCATAGAATAAATGTCCTCACACATAAATGTTATTCATTAAAAAATTATAAGGGAACTACTACACCATCACACATGAATTATGACTTCAACTTGGCTCAAGGTTCTTCATTGTATGATCCTCCACATGATCCTCCTTAGCATGGTTTACATTCACATGATTCCCTTTTTCTTGTTCATCACCTACCACCAGTTGATGTTCCTCGTCAAATAATGGATGCATCATCTTTTGATGGTACACTTGGTCCTAGGACATTTCTTAATTGGCTAGATGAGTTAGAAGACTCTTTTGATCGCTATCATATGTCAGATAAGCATTGTATTCATCTCGCAAAAATAAAACTTGAAGGTTCTGCAAAGAGTTATTGGTGCAATATTCAACGTGATAGGAAACGACAAGACTTACCTCCTATTTATTTGTGGTATCAGATGAAACATGTCCTCAGAGAACAATATGCTCCAACTCGATCTTAAGATAAATTATTAAATGATTGGATGAGTTTACAACTAGGTTCTTTGACCATCCAAGAATATATGAAAATCTTTAAGAAAGCTAGAAAGCATTGTCACCAGAAACATCTTGAATGAGTTGTTGTTTCACGTTTTATTAATTTCCTTTGCTCAGAAATTAGACGTTAAATGTGACATCATGAATATGAATTCTTAGATGATGTATATTATGAAGCTCTTCATATTGAGTCATACCTAAATATTCATTCTAGTTGTGCTTTTCCTAACTCTTCAATTTCACACGTGGCGTCAAATCATTTTCCTTTTGTTACTCTACCATGGTCTAGTTTGAAAGTTCTTCCCCAATATACTATCGTCGACTCAATGGCAATTGCTCCTCCTTCGCAGGCTTCACCTGATTCTTCGTAAGACGATACATTTCGTTTGGTAGACTTCGATGAGCCATCTTTCAATGATCATTTTGATCCTCTAGCCCTTTGCCTTCCAAGTCAACTTCTATTGATATTCCTTTCATCGAGCCTATATTTTCATATTCTTTTGATATTTCTTCTTTCGAGTCATTAGTTGTAAGTTCGAATGATCTTTCTCTTTTAGAATCAAATGATGAACTTGAGGAGATTGATCTATTTTCTGAACTTTTGAACATCAATGAGCCTATATCCAATAATTCTCATGGTCATGATATGCATGCCCCATTTAGTTCCCAAATTTGCAGCTTCTGAGATTGTTCATCCTTCTGCGCCACACATTTTTTATATTCAAAAATAGATTCCTGAATAGTTAACATTTTCTAATAATGATTATAAGTTTTCTTTTGATGAGAACAACAAATTTGTTGACATGCCTTTAAATGCATGTGTGATGGTTTGTATGCATCCTGAACTTCATCCTCATATTACTTTCAATGAGTTTATGAGGGAACCACCACTACTTTGCATATTTTACGTAGACAAAAACCTAATGCTTATGTACTTAATGTGCCACTTGATTATGACATTAGCTAAGTGTTTAATGTTGAAGATTTAAACCATATTGTGATCCCTTTGAGTCTCCTCTTTTGTCTACAACTGCTTTTAGTGAAGAAAATTGCTTTGATGGTCCGTTGTTCAAAAGATTCTGAAGTTCTCACCTTGACAGTGTCCGCTTCTCTACGTTCGTTGGGTGATCATCCACCTACTGCACTTGTTTGGATTTTTGAAGTTGATTTCGTCATCTTGATGTTGTTCTCCATCATCTATATTGTCTTGCAACTCGTCGGAGTCGAGTTTTCTCAATCGGGGAGAATTGATGTAGAACAAGAATAATATTATGGGTCTTATACCCTATGATCGTTAGTCTCTAGTTATGAGCCTTTAGCATGAGTCCTTTGGTTAGGTCTTTTGATTAGTTTATTTATTTTTACTAATTTTCCTTTTAATTAGGAGTTCTCCTTTTAGTAGGTTACCTTTTATTATATTTTGTTTTATTTAGATTTTCATACTATTTGATATATGGGGCGTTTAGAATCCTATAAATACTCTGGTATGGTTTCTTTGAAATCTAGACTTGATTTATAATATTTGCTATAAGCATATTTTCTCTAAAGATGATTCAAGTCTCCATCAACATACATATTCATGATTCATGACTCTCCACAAGAGTGAGGTGTCAATGAACAAGGTCAAGACTCAAGATTTTTCTAAGGATGTTGTACTTTATATTAGAAGTGATTTTTGATAAGGGTTTTTTGAGAACATTAACTCAACCTATTATGTTAGACACTTATTTGTGCTAGCTAGGTTATCTAATTGCATTGTATTTTATATTATCTACAAAAACATCTATTGAACAATTTTCTCAACAAACCTACAAGAATGTGACATAAGTATATATAACTGTGGCCACATTTAAGTAGACAAATTACATGAAATAATAAGACCAAAAAAAAATAAAGGATCAATGAAGAAAAATTAAAGGCATGAGATATTATGTGAAAACTATAGCTGATAATATTGAACATGTCATACATTTTGATAGGCCTCCTCTTGTCAATCTGTACCTTGAGGTCTAGTTTGAGTTGTGGATATGTAAATGAGAAAGAAGACATAAAAATGCGCAGAAAGATAAAAAAAGTCCAGTTGTAGTTTGTCAAAAATGTATAAATATTATTTTGGCTCGCCGAACTATAAAAGAAATTACATGGTTGGAATATTATAATTGATTGGAATATAAAAAAATGATTATTTCACCTCACCTTCAACCCCGCCCCTCAACTATAATTTTTTCATATATAATCTTAAACTATTAATTTACAAAATTTAGTCTCTCAACTTATCTCAATCGGTCACATATGTCAAATTTTATTAAGTTATCTTTTAATAATTATGAAATCTTACTTTCATCTTTGCTCTCTTATTAAAGCAACTTTTTGTAAAAAAATAATATGGCTAAAAAAATTTTTAATAATAGTTTTTTATTAATTCAAAATAATGTTCCCATGACATTATTTTTTTCTTTTAATATTTTTTCACATATTAAAGAAGTAAGAGTTGTTGAATCTAGGATTCCGAGATTATTTTAATGATCACAAATTGATGAGAAAGCTTAGTGAAACTAATGTCTTTTTGTTGAATCTAAGATCCCAAGATCGTATTAAATGATCACAAATTTGTAAGTGAACTCAGTATGTACTAATGAACTTGTTTGAGCTGATTTCTGTAACAGGATATAGACAAGTTCAGTACAGCGGTCGACCTGAGCTAAAGGAATGGACGACCACTGCACACGTAATACATATCATGAAGAACCATATGTGTGCAGTGGGCGTCCTAAGGAAATAAGCGGTCGACCAGTGGAAGGAGGAGGAGGTTATATAAATAGCAAAGTATATGGAGGAGGAGGCATATACGGTCGACCCAAGATATAAAGAGGGCGACCAGTATTG